>JAKSZP010001844.1:0-63472 GCA_022478985.1 Massospora cicadina | reverse complement strand
AGCTGGAAATTTCCATGAAATACAATCATTAGCAATATTGAACCACCTGCTGCCAATGCCCCAAACACCTTACTGTCCGCCTTGAAATGCACCCTACTCTGGGAGGAGGAAGCTGCTGCCAAAGATAAACCCCCTGATCCCCCCTCCCCTTCTGCCATGGAGTGATAAGTGGGTACCGCTGTCCACCTGGTTAGTTGGTTTTTTTTGAAGTGTTTCATTCAATCCGCTCATTTGGATCTTTATCTGAACCAATTATTTACGTTAATTTTTAGTTTTAATTTTTAGCTTTGGTAATGTCTGCCCCCTGGTCAGCTTACCTCAAATATATACTAGACATTAGAAACTAATTTTACATAGGTTAACAAAGCTCATGAGCTTGGTCATTAAGTCAATTAACATTAGGTTTGACTTAACCACAAAGCCTCCAAGCCCATGCTATCTAGTTGAGTATTATTAAGTGAAACTGCTAGGCTGCAAATCCCAGAATTTGAATGAACTTAGAAAATTTAAGCCCATAACCACTGATAGTTTTAATTTGATAGCAAATAAATTAAAAAGAGCTAATATTTATATTTCCCCTAAAAATTACCCAATAACTTGGGTCCAGTCAACCATCAAAAATATTTGTAGAGATTTTTATCAAAAAAGATAAAGAGGTATAATGAGTAAAATAGAACTAGGGATAAGGTGAGACAAGGTTAAATTAAAGCCTTGGTTCATACTGGCCAGTGGAGCATTAAAATAATTTAATCCTGGATCTGTTTATTGTGGGCTATTGATGTTATAAATCATTTGATACTAATTAAATCTATAATTAGTATTAAATAAAGTCATAAGTCCACTAAAGCATTGATTAATCACAAATGATAAATATATATAAGTGAAATTGCCTAAATAAATGTTGCAACAACAGCAAAGGTTGAGGTCCACATCTATTAAAAATTGAACATCACTCGCTTGTTTAATAAATCCTGCATTTATAATTGAGAAGAAGTTTGGCAAAAATTTTCTCATCTTTTGACAGTGTTTTACGGTATATTGACCGTTAAGAAGCTCACTAAGCTTATATAAAATATACAACTCTCATGTCTCCTTAATCTAGATTTTACCAATAAATTTTGGAATTTCTACCAATGTAACCAAAGATACAAGCTGGTTACTATCATTCTAACAGCTTATCAACATTCTCAATAAATTCAACTCTGATAAAAACCCATATAAAAGAAAATTAACATGAATATATCTTTTTATTAGAAGATATGATTTCTGACATTTTGACTTGACCAGGCGCTAGTAGTTATACCATCTAGGCATCTCTTAGCCATACTGCAAGCACTCAATCTTACACAGATATTATTTTACACCTCAGTTCTGTCCCAAGAACTGTTACAACAGTGATAATTTCTAGATCTATTAGCGGCAGTATACTGTTAAAATTTGAAAGCTTTCAGGTACAAAAATTGAAACTCAAATATGCATAAAATGTCTTACTATCAGCTCAAATAAAGTTTTTCAACCAGCTGATGAGTAATAATTATTGGAAAATTGGTATCAAATCTAATTTAATGACTTATTTCTAGCTAAACGTTGACAGGCCTCTCAATAGCACGAGTTACTCCCAAATGGTATGTCCATGTGCAAGTGCTATAATGCTGATTTCAAGCATCTATATACAAATTTCACAATAGGGCGGTAAAAGATTGTGATAAATTGAGAGGCAACCTTAATGTCTACATCAGCATATGGATTTTTGCAGAGCAAACAAGAAATCAATCCTGGGAGATTTATTGTTTATTATGTCAAATTTTATGGAAATTATTAATGAGGCTTGCCAAATTTATCATCAAGATAATCACCAGATTTGATGGTCTTCAAAGGGTCAATCTCAATTCAACCACCAGAATCTAACATTTCCTCCAATTTTATTAGAACATAACCCTGAGATTGCCAATTAGTTTACAATGATTGTAAACAGGCGGCTTTGGTTTTGGCTCAGATTGCTGATAAATATAGGGCCAAATTCCCCTAGCTTTGGGATCATCCCAAATTTCCAATGGATTCAGGGACATAATCCTTTCTCTCCATGAGAGTGAACAATGGTTAATTATATTTTTTATGTATTTTGAATTGTATATATATTTTTCCTTTACTTTTTATACTTTTAGTTTTTTATATTAGTATAGAAATTATTTATTTTACATTTTTATATTCTATTTTTTGATGCTAATAGTATAAATATGTATTTTTTAAAAAGCCAGCTTATTAAATATTTTATAAACTTTGAGTGGGCATGGTTGTATATATGGACGGTCTAACTTCCCTGATTGTATAAATGAATTGTGATGTCTTATTAATAATTTCAAGTAGCCCAACCCAGATGCGTTGACCTTCTGTAGTTGGCACAATTTATGGGTGTTGCAAAAAAAGAAACTTCTTCATTTACTTCAAATTTGGCCAAATTGTAGCATTTTTTCTTATCCTCTTAATGTTGGGCCTTTTATGGCAAAACTGTTGTTGAAGGCTTGAGCTTGCAATTTTGTAAGGTTATCAACGAGTTTCATGACATATTGAGGATACACTCATGTCATGATCCACTAAGACTGAATATATTAGCAATGGTAGGGCAAGATGTCATCCATATAACAACTGAAAAGATGACTTCATGTTAGCTGAATAATATAGACGTTGTAGGCAAACACAGCTGAACTCAGGTAGGTGCTCCATTCAAACAGTTTATTCAAGTTAATTTTAAGATGAGATGCACCAATGTCCCATTTTATTGCTCAACTGTACCATTTTTTTTGAGATGATAGAGAGCGTAAAGCACGCCTCTTACTCTCATTAACTTGTTGAGCTTAGTGATGACATATGCGGTGAAATTTGTTCCATTATCTTTAAAGATGATCTGCGAACACTCATGCTTGTGGAGGTTATGTTTTGTGCATGAACTTGGCTGTAGTTGCTACTCCTGCTTCCTAGATAGCTTTAGCTTCAACCCATTTAGTTAAGTGGTCGATGGCCATAATAATATACTTGGCTTTTAATTGCTGGTGTGAAGGAGTTTGGCAACATCAAAAGATATTGTATGTCAGCCAAACTTGGGACAACAAGCCAATACAATGTGCTTTTTTGCCAATAGTTTTTTTCGCCTTGACACTCTGCACAGCACTCTAGCTTTCTTCTGGATGTTAAAATGCACTGACTCCCAAAAAAAGAATTAATATAGATGCTCCTTTATCTTCTTAAATTCATAAATGCCCTATAACCTTTATGGTTAGCCATTATGATGTCTTTTTAGGTTAAAGGTCATGAGAATATATACTTTTTCTCTAGTACTAAAATATAAACTTTTTCTCCCTAAACTTTGTAAAGTATCTTGTTTTTAGTTCTTGTATCCTTTATAAGTCCAATAATAATTTTTAGAATTATTTGGGCTCATCTTGGAACTTTCCACTGATCATCTTTGTAAATTAACTTATCACCGACCAAATATAGTGTAGCAACTTTGGGAAGTTGGGATAGGCAGTTGGCGTTCTGATGATTAAACCCTGCACAATGCTCAAGTGTAATTATAGGCTCGATACTTCAACGCCCAGTGGGTAATTGACCCTCAGGCTTCTCAAGTTGTTCATCTATCTTAGAGATGCATGATTGGTGACAACTGTGAAGTAATTGCCATATAAGTAGACCTAAAATTTCTTGCAAGAATATATAACTGCCAAGAATTTATTCTGTCATCATATAATATCTCTCATGAACGTTTAAGATCCAACCAGTGAAGGAAATAGGATGTTATTTGCCGTCCTCCACTAACTGGGATAATATGGTTACAACTGCCATAAGTGATGTGTAGGTCGACAATAAAGTCACAGTCAAAGTCCATATACTGTATTATGGGGGCCACCAATAGTGCTGATTAAAGCTGATAAAAGCATCTTGACAATAAATATTACAGTTGAATGCAACCTTTTTCTTAAATAGGTAGAAGGGTGGTTCTTCAAGATGTGCAAAATTGGCAATAAATTGGCGATAGTAACCATAATGCTCAGAAAACTTGGATATCACGCTTTGACATGGACTGTTTCATTTTGGATATGGCATCTAACTTAAATGTTTAAGGCTGAAGTCCTAATTTTTTTTCAATTACAAAGAAAAAAATACCAACTGATCTTGGAAAAATCATCACTTTTTTGGCTGGATTTCAATTTTGCAGCTTCTAACCTTCTGAAAACCTCCTCTAGGTGTTTGAGGTGGTCATCAAAAGTTTGACTGAAAACATCAGTGTCATCAAACTAGTACATATGATAACTGTCGAGTTAATGACTGGATCTAATTGTCAAATATTTGATTGGGATATAATAATGTTAACATGCTTAAGGTATTATGGATCATATCAGATATTAGTGCTTATTGATCTTGAATATATTAAGCTTATGCTTTCTTAAGATCTGTGGCCTATCAATTCCACTTAATAATATTAAACTATGATGTCATGGGATAAAGGGCTTTGTTGGTTTTGTTTGACTTAAAATAATAGCTGAATGGATGACTCAGGCACGTGTGCTTTTTTGGTCTATGTCAAAATTAATTTTTAATGTTGATTGAGTTTTCAATTAAATTAATTACTAATTAGTGGTACAAATCACCTTGGTATGTGCTGCCAATTGCTCAAGATGAGTATTATTTAAGCTATTTGCAGATGCGTTTGAAATGCTGTCTTGAATATATTTTGAGTTTGAGACAATTTCTGAGGTGGTTGAGATGTCTTAAGTTGAATGGGTTGTAGACCTTAAAATAAACTTATTACGTTCTCTGGCCAAGTGCCATTGAAATTAGGGCGTCATGGGTAAGCTGTGGTGAACACAAACAATATAAATCATCCCAAGTTGTTACTAATAAACTATCATCATCAACTATTACCACAAGTTTATAGCTTAAAAGTATAAGCTTTTTTGTATTTTAATACTTTACGTTGTATTAAGTCAAGAATCTACTTGGGATCATAAGGATCAGGGAAGCGTGCCATTGTCTAAGTAACAAGAGAAGAATACGGCTTCAAGTGAAATTACTAAGGAGTTATATCTTAACTATAGTCACCATCTGGTTATTGGCTTCATACAATAGACGTTCAAAACTCCACCTTACTGCTTAAGAAGAACTATCTACCCTAACTAAACCTAAAATTCAACAACAATTTTAAATCTCCCATGACTGTCTCCATGGCTCTCTGATAGGTAACTGGGTCATTGCATAGCCCTTGAAGATTCCTTATCAGCTGAAATAGGCCCTCTTTGGTTATTATTTCACATTTTTAGTGGTCCTCTTCAGGTATGTCAATTTTAAATACCCACTTATGAGATCTTTCACCAAACTTTTTTTGCATCCCCTAGCCTGTACAAGATATAGTAAAATTTTGGAAGATGGTATAAATCTTATTATAAAATGTTGTTTAGTATTGGTATCAATGACAACTCAATTTTTTGCAAACATTCTTTAATACTGATAAATTTAGCTCATCACAAGGACTTTCTCAAGGCACTAGCATGTCACAATCTAGGAGTTCTTTAATCTTCTTTAAAAGCTTCTTCTGATGCTTTTGAGCGTCTAATCAGGCGTAATCAAGTAGGTTTGTGATCTTAGGTTTTGATATATGTGGATAACATCCTTAGAACATCTTAGGTGAAATCATCTTGCACAAATATTTCCTGATATTTTGAAAATAACACCTGATCTTGACTCTTCTTCAAGTTAATCAAGTTACTCATATCAGCCATTAGGACAACGTTGTTAAAGCTGATTAGGTCCTCGTTGGGTAGCTCTACATCGACAAAAGTTCAAAACTTGTGAAATGAGTTAAATCCATGGTATGGAACAGATGTATCAAGGCGATTAGCTGATGTCTATAATTGAAATGGGCCGTTTTGTAGGTTTGAAATTAATATTTGAATTTCTCTATGGCTGAGAATAAAAAACCAGGTGCAATGTTTGACATAAATTGTGATGTGGACCATGGTTATTATAAATTGCCATAAAGTCCTTCCATAAATTTTTATCTCTTTCAGTTGGGATAATTATTTGATTTCTCAATGATATAGTAAAATGCAGATCTGACCAAAGAGGAATGCCCTTTGACTCATTGACTCCTGAGGGCAATGATTTTATCTTTGATTGTGCAATGATATATTAATTCAGGATTACTTCATCTATGTAGGCCATATTTATGGATAGGCTGGGTTTTTTCTCAACTACTCCATCTTTGTTATAGTACAGCAGGATAGTCTGTCCAATAATGGTGAGAGTATCATCTCTGTGATTCGTAACAAGACCAAATCTTCACAGGAAATCAGTCCCAAACAGATTATTGAATTTTTTATATGGCAATACTATGGCATGTGCTTGTACTACAATAGATACAAATTGTAGAGATAGGTACTGTATGCCCCAAGCGATTTAAATGTATGCACTCCTGCTGTGCCATAGTCCTGAGAATGGGCAACTTTATGCGCAAATTTTAATTTTTGAACCAGTTTTGTATTATAAAATTGATAGGTGCCTTGCTATCAACAATGGCGCAAACTCAGGCCTTGTTCACTTCTATATCCACATATGTACATTCAGAGTAGTTTTTAGAGGTATTTATTGAGTAAATAATGTGATTGTTGCCCAATTCCAAATGCGATTTCATACCTGAGAAGATATCTGGAAAGTCATTCACCAATGTTTCATAAACATAGCCACTTGTACATCATGGAGTGATGGCTAGTAAGTTGAACATCAAGGTTGAAGTTATAGGAACTAATCAATAATCTTCTTTGCAAAGGGCTTAGATATTTCTTCTCAGGCTTCTTTGGAATGTTTTGAAGGTTTAGTTGTTTTACTTTAGCCAAGTAGTAATCATATGGAAATCATTGACCATGATATGATGGGGGGTATCTATGGCAATATCATTGGCCATAAATAGCTCTCCAGGGTCAGGGGACTGGTTTGGTTAAAATCTTTGGATTAAGGTTATTCTGCCTCTACTCCACCTGCTCTTTTCCGCCTCATTATCTTTGTTGATCTCTAGGGAAAAATTGACCCCAGTCTCTTTGCCCAACCATCTGTAGCATTGGCTAGTGAAATGTCCTTTTTGACCACAGTTGTGGCATGTAATCATCCCATGATGCTGTTTTTGCTCATATTTTTTTGGTTCTCATTTTAAAAATCTTTCCCTTTGTCAAACATAATGTTTTTTGGGTGCAAATAACTTTTTACTGATCCTTGGGAAATTTAGTGGCATCAAAACTTCTGGCACAGCGTCCTAAGTAATTGGTAAGCTCTTGGGTTCCCATGCTTCAATTGATTGCTGGTATCATGACATGGTGCAAATCACTATAAGGCTTGACCGCATGCTCCATTGTAATTTACCATCAAACTCAGTCATTAAGTTACACTTAAGAAAGCCTTGCGCCTCATGGTTAACCCTTTTTAGCAAAGTCTTTTTAAATCTCATTCAGCTTAAATACAATATTTATAATCTCAATTTTTTAGCTTATAATTTTCCAGGCGCTCCAAATTGTTTTATCACTTCGTTCTTAGAATCCATATAGAACTATTCGTCAGCCAAATAGGGAATGATAAATTTACAGCTGTGGGCATTAAGTGAGTTAAAAACATGAATGTTTTTATATTCTTATTCTCCTCATATTGACATTTAAAGTAGCTTTGAAAAGAGTTAATGTTTCCATCCCTATAAAAGTTGGCAAATTTAGAGGTTTTAAGTCATCTCGTCCTGTTATGGGTAAAGCGTTTCACTTCTTCTAGTACTTAGGCATCTTAGCAAATAATCAGTCAAAATCAGGCCTTTGTCCCATTAGGGAGTTTTAAGGTCAAGATTGATGCCAGAACTTTAGGCATAGGGCGGATGTCTGATATGTCAGTTTCTGCATAGAATTAATCCCCATTGTTCAATCTCATGATATTGCTCAAATTTTCTAGATCCTGATACTTGAAATCAGGCCTTATTTGGGTTTCCAAGTCAGTTTAAAGCTAAAAGAACAGAACATTTTATAATTCTCTTCATCAAGGCTGTTCAGACACTGTCAACTCTTTTTTAAAGGATTCAATATCCTTTCTAATTTTATCACTATCTTTGAATAAATCTTTATTTTATGTATGATTTGAGGGGGTGGAAGGCGAGTCAGTAAGGGCGTATGGCTACCAACCTGAAGGTTGCAGGTTTGATTCCCACCCTTCGCACATCGATTGGGGTGCCAGCCAAAGGAAGCTATTGGAGGTTAGTAGGTCTAATAACACAAAAACCTTACCTATGACATAACCAGAAAAATTTGAGTCTCGATCTGGAGGTGGAAAAACTTTCTTCAATGGAGTTGACCCTGTTCAGGTTTCATGTCATTTCTTTCTTTCAGTAATGCCTGTCCCCTGGTCAGCTTGCCTCGGTTATATATCATTTATAAATTTGATGTCTTCAGTTAATCATCTACTTAGTAATATTTTGTCGTTACTTGCTTTATGAGTTCCCAATTCTCCCTAGTAATTTTGGCGTTTCTGGTCTGCAATCTTGACAAAACTGTTCAGATTTCCAAGACTCTTAGATCTGTGCGTCCTCTTCATCCCTATTTGGGAATTCTTGAAAAGCAACAAGATCTTTGATGCTCTTATGTAAAACACAGACTCAGTTAAAAATACTCCTCAAAGAAAACGTGAATAAAAATTTTAAGTACAGAGTTCTCTTCATGATGAAGTAACTTGTGTGGTGTGTTGTTCGTTCTTTTACATAAGAAAATAGAATGAGTTTATAATTTATGACAGAAGTTAAGACGTTCTTTACCTATTATGAGACAGCTCATTGTGATAAAAGAACTTCTTCAGCTATTGACAGAACTCCTACATCTGGTTGATTCACAATGGTGTTCAATCTTTAGTGAGCATTATTGACATGTTCTGTATTAGCCATAATTTCTTTATATATCTAAAATTGGTTTTTTTGTAGATCAGTTTTTGAAAGATCATTATTCCTCTTGTACATGATAGATTTCCGTAAATTTTAAACTTTGTCTGAGAAGAATTCTCTGGGTATGCTTAATTATGGGTGAACAAAAGTTATCCAGGAATTCATTAGATGTATAAATGGTTGTAAGACATCTGGAAATATCTTCCATGGTTGCCTCACAATACTTCAATTAAATCTCTATCTTGAGTGCCTGATCCTTGATATAGTAAAGCAGGACATAACAGGAATTGATTTGTGATAATTAATCCTAAATTCATGGAATAGAGTTTCCATAATGTTCTTAACGCTTTCAGATGTAAAGTCAATTGGGCCTGATGCAGCTACATGCCTTTTCCCTTTAATGATATGATCCAGGAAGTAAGATGTAACCTTATTAGACCTTAAAGGATGGTATTAAAGTAATTTTTTATATTCTTAATCACCAGTTTCCATCTCATTATAACTTTCACTTCATACAGAATCTTCCTGGGGCTGGTATTGTGGTTCCATATCAGGGAGTGTCTCCAGTTTTCAGTGGCCTCTTATTAAAGTCTGAGGATTGCTCACTTATTTAATTAAATCCTGAATATATAATTGCAAAGAAGTTTAGTAAAAAGATCCTTGATTTTTCGCCAGTATTACAGTATCGACAGTCTGTAAGCTCACTTGGCATATCTAAAATTTAAAAAAACTCTTTTTTCTCTTTGGGTTTTTTTTTAAAAATTAGGGCAATTTTACTAATGAGGCAGAGATATCTGGTGAACTTCTTCATAGCAGCTTATCAACACTTTTAAAAGGATCCAACTTTAATATAAAACCCATATAAAGAGAATTTAAGTGAATATATCTTTTTAATTGAAGATATGCTTGAGGATATCTTTACTTGTCCAGGCGCCAGTTACTATACCAATAGGGCACTTCATGAAAAACGCAATTTTTTCAAACATATTTTCCACATCAATTTTGGCCTACAAACTGATACAACAATGACCCTTACTAGGTCTATTAGTGCTAAACACCTTAAAAGTTAGGAAGGTTATAGGTACAAAAATTGCAACTTGAAGGTGAAAAATGAACCAATATCATACAAAATTGAGTTTTTCATACAGTTTATGAGATATAATCATTGGGAACACTGGAATTAATCTAAGTCTAGTGACGTACTTTTAATTGGGACATCAATAGGCATCTCAATAGAACTAGGTACTCCCATTAAGGCTGTCAATGTACAAGTGCTATTTTACTTATTTCAAAAATTGACACACAAATTTTGCAATAGGGTGAAAAACTTATTTTAATAAATTGAGGGGCAATTTTATAGTTGCCATTAGCTCATAGATTTTTAGAGCAAATCTGTAAAACAATCTCAGGGCAATTTACTGATTTTTTTAATTTTATGCATGATTATTGGAGAAAACTTGCCAAATTTATCTTCAGGATATTCACCATATTTGATGGAGATCAAGGGTTTATTTTCAAGTCAACTACCTAATCTGATAACACCTACAAGTTATTCCTGACTCTGTCCCATCTAAGCCTCAACTGAAAATGGTAATGAGCTTGCTAGGGTCAGCTAGCATCATTTGGGTCCCAAAATACCAGAGTTGAGCTTTTGTGATAAATCTAGGTAGTTGGGTTAGGTGTCAGCCTGGTAATTACAAGTTAAGTTAGATTCTTATAATCTATAAGCAGTTAGTGGTGGGACAGAGTATCTCATGAATTTCATACACTAGAAAATTTTTATTTTAAATAAATAGGTAATCCCAATATTCTGTTAGTTCACCCATCTCAGGAATGGCAAACTTAAGTTTGGCATGAGATGGAAGAGCTGAGTGTGAGGATAAAATGTGTTAAGTAAAGGATGGTTTAAAAGTAGAGTTCAACATTGTTATTATAAAAGGGGTACACCTTCCTGCTTTTATAGTCAATAACACTGGCATAAGGGCTGAGATAATGGACAGAGGAGATTAGGCAGCATTCTGCCATTTATGGAAGATGGGAGTAATGACAAAGTAGGAGTGCGAAAACAATCTAACAACAAAGATGCATAAAGCAGCTGTATGGATATCTTTAAATCCGTTGTTGCGTTCAAAAGCTTTCTGTGATGGTGAGAGCGATCTTTTGCAAAGAGAAACTAAGTCATACTCTTTAAGTTTTTGAGGGTGAGTTCATGGACAGGGAAAGCCTTGGTAACATGAGGTTAGTCCATGAGTCAAGATCAGGTTGATTGATCAAAAAAATGGAGAAAATTATTTTTAGTTATGCATTTTAAAACTAGTGGAATTGGCCATACCATCTAAATTCTTGAGGTGCAAGCTGATTTTAGGCGGCATATTTACGCTGGGTAGGTTTTGAGAATTTGCTGCCAATTCACCTTAATCCTGAAGCAACATTGAGGTTTTAACAACTGATTAAAAGTAGGAGCTAGAAAGGCAAATAAAAAGCGTTTGATTTGTTTGACCAGAAAATATATCTAATAAAGGTAAGGTGTCTGATTTTTCCTTGCATAAATTCAAGGCGGCTGGGCAGAGAAAAAATGGTTCTGGCAACAGGATTAGTCATCAGACAAGAAATTTGTGGAATTAAAAGATAAATCATGCATCAGGGGTAACTGATTTGGAGCACTTTTCATGTAAAGTTTAAAAAGGCCTTTATGAGGCAACTTCTTAAAAATCCTTAGGATTATATTGTGGTTTGTCAAGGGATTATAATTTAATGACGTGAGCAGAAAATCTTAAATTTTTGATATAATACTAATAAATTAAAGGTTTAAAATAAATTAAAGAAAATCGGTCTCAAGGTCAAGCAGCTTGGCTAGACTAAGTATATTGTAGGGGTTTTCCAATATCCTTGGTTGAGGAAAACAAATTCAGGGCTAATAAATTAGTTATAGCAGGTCTTGTTGAGAAGCTGTGAGTCCTGACTTAAAAAAAGACTAGTGAGGCAATCAGTTGGGTTGGCTGCTTCATTTGGCTCATTGGGAGGTTCTGGCACAGCCATAAAATTAAACTCAAGATTTTCTTAATCAACTTTAGCAACATCCGATTTGTTGGATTCACCACCCCAGTTCTTTCTGTGACCTTTCAAGAAAAATTCTGGAGAGGGCTTTGATGTAGCTAGTGTGGCTGCTTTTACTTTATTATCAATACAACAGGGAGTACAGGCGCAGGGAACTTGAGATGTCGCCATGGTAGTAAGGTTGGATGCTTTGACTAGCATCAGAAAAGCAAAGAACTTCTGCGCAGGAATTGAATATTGCGCCAGTGCACTTGGGTATATTAATTTATATAAATTTTTAAAATATTGTTAGCTTTATATTAATCACTTTTTAAAACGTTTGTTTTGCGTCCTACAGTGAACAACTGCCTCATAGATTTTTAGTTAAGTAGGCGGGTTTTGATCTGCACATCCAAACATAGTGGCTGTATTGTTAGCTTGGATTTCAATTTCACTAATTTTTTGTTCAATTTTCTGGTAGACAGAAGTCAAATTAATAATTATGGTCTTAAGTTAAGGAAGCCTTATCAAGCAAATCAGGATCTCAGAAAGGTGGAAGGTTACTTCATTTACAAGTTCTTGGTAGGACTCAGTTCATTCTATTGCATTGAATAATGAGGAATTTTGATTGCTTAGGTGGACCATTTATGTACACTCATCTTATTATTAAACTTGGATCTTTTAATATTTATGAAGGTATGTCTTACTAGGTATCTACAGGAGCTCTTGGCAGCAAGCACCAAAATTTTAAATTTTCAAATTTGTTAAACAGTTGTCCTTCAAAAGCTAGACAATTATGAGTCCAACTAGCTCCAGCTGCTCCATAACGGAATATTTTGTCATTATTAGGTGAGCTCTTTGGCTCTTAGAGAATATTTCCTTTGCTAAGTCAGCTATGGATACATTTTGACGTAAAAGTCAATGGAAGATAAATTAATCCAAACATAATCTTATGTGGTAGATGGTAAAATTTCTAGCAAAAAAGGTAAACTCTTAGTGCAGATATCAACACTTTAGATTTGCGAGATATTTTATTTAAACTTTAAGCTTATCTTTGTTTTAAGTTCAGTAAGTAATCAGCGTAGAGAGGGCTAGGGTTTGCTTTTATAGTCATTTTACTCTGCTGAAAGTAAATTTTACCAAATAAATATCGAGACATAATAATCAAAAATAAAAGGGATAAAGAAACAAGGCTAAATTACACCCTTAGTTCATACTGGCCATTGGAGCAATAGATGGTGAGTTATCCTGAATACATATAACGAGGCATTTTGTTAAGTTTATTTAAGGTACGCCGAGCAGGGTGTGGATTTACTAAAGCTTGAAGATCAAACAAATTTTAACCTACCAAACAAAGAGGATTAAACCGCTCAATATGAGTGGATAAAACACAAAATGTGATTCTAACCAACTAGGTGAGACAGAAGAGGAACACTATACCACACATGGAGGAAAGGTAAGGGGGATTGGGATCTTATTTTCAGAGCATCTTCACCCCAAAGCAGGGCAAATACTACAGCGGAGAGAAAGGGAGTTGGGGCATTTTTGGGATGTGGATCAACATCTTTAATGATTGGTGTTTCAGGAAAACAGACAGCACAAAAAGGGAGATGGCATAGTTGATCAAATCTGTTTAAGCTCCAAGGTGGGCGTCAGGAAGTTTTACAAATGTAGCGATTTTGGTGCAGGTAATATAGGGTTTGGAATTATGCGCTTTAGCTGCCATCTTCTGGGTGGCATCATTGGTGGTTTTAGAGCTTTTATTGATGCATTCTTATGGGCGTATCAAGGGTGGGTGGGTGAATTTTAATGGGAGGAGAAATTCCTCCTGCGAGCATTGCCACTTATTTGGTGACAGCTTTGCAGAAGGGACAACAATCTGGCTTGGTCGTTGCTTCAACAGCCAGTTAATGTCGCCACATAATGTTTTGGAATTTTTCTGAGGAAAAATAAATGTGAAGCTTAGCATCATGGTCAGCATATACAAACCGTTCAATTTGGTTTTTGGGTCTTAGTAAAATTTCCAGATTCATAAATTTGAGCCAATAGGTCCCAAGGGTTTTTGTTGAACTAAATTGGGGAATCAGCATATGACTGAGGTTTGTTTTATTTTTCTGGGGGAAGCATGGGAGCAAACTGGGTCCTAGATAGTGCTTAATTGGAGAGAAATTTTATAGCCCTGGGATGAGTAGGAGGCTTATTGGTGGCTGCAGCTAAGGATGCATCATCAGGCCTTTCAGGAGGTGTTGGTAGAATAGCACCCCATAATAAACAGGTGCAGGGTAGGTGGCGGATAGAAGGCTAGCAAACAAAAAGAATATCATGCAGAGCAGCTAGGGGGGATTTACGTTTCAAGTGGTCCAACTCAAAATAGGATGGACAAATAGTCCTTCTGCCCTTGATTCGGGCCCAGAACAGATGGTTGGTTGCAGAAGAAATGATGGCATGGGGATTGGCAAGACAATTTTACTTTATTAAGGGGTGATCGTGACAGATGGCTGAGGCTCAAAGAGGCGTGTGACCCACTTGGGACCACTTGATGAGGCGATTTTGATGTTATAGATCGTTTGATGTCTTTTAAATTGATATCAATATTAAGTTAAGGCCATAATCCCATAAATCCTTTGATTAATAGTATATATATAGATACAGGCTTAGAGTGCCTAAATAAAAAGCCGCATCAAAAGATCAAGCTTGAGGCTTTATACCTAGAAGGAAAAATACTGAAATTATCCCTCCATAGGATTGTAGAGTTAATAGTTTCAAAATTCTCTGGCTTAGGACCTCAAAATTGTCTAAACTTTGTAATATGTATATCAAGTGTCTATGAGAACATTTGAGAACTCTAACTTGTAAGCCACCTTGTTTATATGAGTAGGACTCTGTAGAGTCAAAGGGGTTTTGGACCAAATATTCTACAACGGGCAGGGGTTGAGTATTTTTGGCATTAATCATCACAAGGTCACCAGTCTGGTACTTGGGTGCTTCCAAGCAGTAGCTATACATTTACTTTTTTGGGCATTCACCTACTTGTTTTGATTGGCTCTAATTTTACATAGTTCTCCTTCAACTCATCCACCAGATTGCTGAATGAGGGTTTCCAGCCCTTGTGGTGACCCTTCACCATCCTCAGGTGGAAATATGATTGGAATATAATGGTGATCTCCATATGGATGATTGTGTGAGTTTATGTATACAGATTAAGTGAGTTTTAATTAGTAAGGCCACCGTTCTTGAAGAGTGGTTAAATAGCACTGAATGTACTGCTTAGTAATTTTATATCCTTTAAATTTGCCTATTCAATTGGTGATGGTACATTGACAAATGGCGAAGGCTTTGTTATGTCTCATGACATTATTTCTGGTGTAACTTTTAGGAACAATGAGGAAGTAAGAAAGGCAAAGTAAAGTTTGCCACCATCCACTATCTCAGATATACTGTCAATTAGCGCTGGGTTAAGGCTAAGAAGGCCCAGGTTAACTTCAAGAAATTGTGTGATGAGATTTAAGATTTTACATCAATGGCTTTGAAAATACCCATTATAGTTTATAAAAGGATAATTCTTTATGTTTAATTTTTAAAATAAGATTCAATATATTACTGAAACTTTGTATTAGTAAAAAGGAATAATTCAGTCGGTGTTAAAGTTTTGAGTCAACGCATAAACAAGTTATAAGATTAACATTGATGATAGTTCATGTTATTGGTCAAATCGATTTAAAGCACCATCAAATAGATCTGGGTCTATCACACCAATTTTTTTATAGTGGTATTTATTCAACTTGTCTCACTCTTGGTCGTCTCTCTTCTTTTATTAAAAAAGTATATCTTTTCTTATCATATGCTACCTTTTTCTGGCAGAACCGTTTACCTCCTTAAGAAAGTATTCCATTTTTCTATAACAACCAGGAAGTTAATGACCTCTTTCATGATTAGCTTTTCTTAAGATAGGTAGTAGTTGTTTTCTTATTAGTTGGGATTTTATACGTTTTTAACTTGATAAATTAGAAGATACACACACTTAAATTACAAGTTTTAATCTTAAGATCCTAGAGGAGGTGCCCCAAGAAGCAGGAGATGAACTGAAGACCACTATCAGAAATGCTTTTTTGAGGATTAATTCTAGTGAATAATTCAATTTACAAAAAAATCCACCTAATTTTGCCATTATCTTGAACATTAATAGAGAGAACAATGAATACTTGGTAAACTACCCATCATGAACTATATGGAGTCAGATCATTTTAATTATAGTAGAATTTGTAAAACAGTTCAAACTTAGAGATGACCATAGGAGTTTTATTCCTGCAGAGGCTTGGTTTCCTGACTGGTTTGAGCCTAGAGTATTTACTCTGGCGCAGGTGAGGCGGTTTATGATATAGCCTCTTACTATATCTTCAATCTTAACCATGAGTAATTTCTCAATAACAGCTCCACCATTTTCTCTACACCAGGATGGTCCTCCAAAAGGTGGTCATTAAAAGACTCAGTAACCTCCTTCATTAGATTGTAAGCTAAAAACACATACCAAACCTTTGTGAAAAATAAGACCTTCTCCTTATAATAGTTTGTATACTTTATATTCTCCTCTCCTCCAGAGAAATTAAAAAAAATTACCATAGGTTTAGCGTCACTGGGACAAAAAATTCTTACCAATATGATCTCTGTTACTCTCTTTGATAACCGCAAACAGGCTGGTGAGAATCATGTTGGCTTTTTAAGAATCGTGCTCCTCCTTTAGAAAGTCAAACTCTTGCCTTTACTTAATAAATTAAGCAACACGATGTGCTTTCCCAGTTTGTACTAAATTCTCAAAATCCAACTGGGACAGCTCAAGGCGCAGAAGGCTATCATTAGTTTATCCAAATCAGGCTCTTGTATAATTATAAAACTTTGTGGCTTTCAAATAGTGAAAGGGTTACAAGCTTAAAAGGAGTTGGTAGTGCCAAGTTCTTTATGCTGGATACAATGGCCAAGAACTCCATGGTTATACTGGATAGTTCTTCTCTGCCAATAGCATCTTCCTACTGAAAAAACCCACATGATGTTCTTCTCCATCTTCCCTTATCTACAGGAGAGCTGCTCCAACCTAGTGTTTGTGTGATTGATTACCAATATGTAATGCTTGTTCTTGTCTGGGTGTGCCAGATAAAGGCAGTGTGGATGTGCCTCTTGATGTCCTTAAAGTGGCGCTTTTCTTCCTCACCCATTGAAATGGAACTTGACCTGTCAATTAGGATAGGGGCGCGGCAATCTTAGAGAGGTCCTTTACAAATAGCTGTAGGAAGTTTACAACGCCTAAAAATTTCAACTCCTGATATATATTTATGAGCAGATCATGCCTCCGCTACTTTTAGCTTATCTGGGAAAATGGTGGTGGCATCCTAAAGTGCAACATTCCCAAGGAACAGTACTGAGTCCTTATAGAATACAAATTTATGATTGCAACAAATGTTTTTTGGCCTAATCAATCGCCTCAGCACCTTTATGAAGTTTTCCTGATGATCCTTCTTTGATTTAGTTTAAATTTAATAAAAATTCATTGATCAGCTCTTTTGGAGAATAAACGATTATTAGTTATGTTAACGTCAATGGAATTCCCAATGTTATGATTTGTCACTAAAGAAATGTACTTTGGCATTAAATTAGAACCAGATAAGATAGTGTAAACATACTATATTTACTTATAAAGCAAGTATTTATAATTTTTCAGGATGAAAGTGCTTCCACTGATAATATTAGTTCTTAGGATTAGAAAGATCTTCCTTGGTCTTTGAGCGAGACAGGGCATTAGGCAATGAGTGGATGAGTTACTATAAACTAAGATGGTTAGATTCAGTTCAGCCTTTTATATATTTAGATAATGGCTCAATCAAAGGCTATAAGGCAGTAGTTTCATTTATTGTCAGCAAACTCATCTGAGGATTGATTAGTATTCAGAATGTCTCAAACTTGATTCCCAACAAAACCTATCAAGGTCTTTCCTAGGAGGTATGTAAATCCTAAGGAATTTTGTGTGGATGCAATTAATTACAGTCCCCATTTTGACTGAGGTTATGAAACATTCAAAACCAAATAATTGTCTCACTTGATAGGGGCCATACCAGAGTACATCAAATTTAAAAATATAAGTCCAGGCTAGTAGTATAGTAAACCTAAAATATCTAATTTATACTCAGACAATAAGGGTTTAAGCATTATCTTGTTTGGTTTCTTTACTGGTTTTTGTTTCTAGGGAACTGGATATTAAATAGTGTAATTCAAATAACACCTCCTCCAGTTTCCTCATAGCTAGATTGGCGATGTCAGGGGTAGAACTTTATAAAAGTGGTTTGACAATAGAAGGTAACACTTGTTCTAAACTGTCTAGAGCTTCTAACAAGGCCGTCCTAATAATTTGGTGATAGCTTACCCTGTTAGTCACAAGAACCCCAGGGATTACTTGTTTAATCAAGTTATTCACTTTGAGTAGCTTGAGAAGGATAGAGATGGGGGTAAAATTTGCTCTCTATATGGCTCCATTTGTGAAAGGATTATAAAGACCTTGAAGGCTTGGTAAGTCCTATTAACGAATAAAGTTCAGTCACAACCTTGGATACAAAATTTGTTCCAAATCATATAATAGGACCTTTAGGTACCATGCCAGATAAATTTTTTTTAATTCAAACATGACAGTGGCCTTAACAATGGCAGTGACTACTAATATGGACTAGGCTCAAGTTTGTAAAATGATTGATGGCTAAGGTAATAATAGTGCCTGTACATATCTGTAGGCAGATGCATAAAGAAATCAATACTGACGTTAGAAAAAATATTGGGCCAACGGCCTGATGTTGGTAAATAAGATTAGAAGGGCGTTAGTTGGTACAAATAGGGCAGAATTAGAAACTTCATAGATGGAGTCAAACATGCCATTTCAGTAACATCTTACTTTAATCCACTAGTAGAATTTTCATAGTGGTCAAGACCTTACAGTGGTATGCGGCTCTATAAACATCATAGTTCAAGTTGAGGCATTCATAAGATAATAAGACAACCTGACGCGTTTAAAGTGTAGCCTTTTCCTCAATTCTTATCGGATTAGTTATTCCCCTCAATTTTCATAAGTTTTCCAATATCTTGTCCCGCAACTTGGGTCATGCTATCAGCGCATAACTTCAAACTTCTTCAGATGCGTATAAAGTTAGTATTAGTAAGAAGAACAACCATTATGTATTAATATGAATAGCAACATCTCAATGTAAAATGTAAAATTTGTAGCTTTGCAACTTGAGAGCACATCTTTCAAGTCACCTATTGGGATCCTTTGTTTGCTGCAATACTCTTAATGATATATGACTAGTTATAACTATAAAATGTTTCTCATATTGGTAGGGAATAAATATAGTCTGGCCATCAACACAGCCAAGCACTCTCGTTCTGTAACACTATAGTTTATTTCCACCTTTAATCAGAGTTTATTGAGTAAGCAATAGAATGGTCAATTTGATTGGAATTGAGTTGCGCCATATATCTTGAACCATAACATCACTGGCACAGGTAAAGAAGAAGGACGTGTCAAATTCATGGTGATATATATGGGAGAGTCATCAAAGAATCTCTCACATAGTTTAAAATTTGTTATTTGGATGATTCACAGTAGAACGGGACCTCATTATGTAGTAAATATTAAAAGTTCAGCTAGCTCAGCAAAAATTAGTTAAAATTGTCAATAGTGGCTGTTCCTTCCAAAAAAGACCTGAACATCATGTAGGTAATCAGATGAGACATTCTTTTAGCGATTTTTGACTTTGTCAGCTAACAGAAGAAATTCATTCAAGTGTAACTTTATAAGCTAAGAGTTCATCTTTCTCTATAAAATTTGTATTTGGTGGGCTTCAGCTTTATAGATGCTACCCAAAATTTGATCAAAGACTTCTTGTAGGTTCAATGGCTGTTCAATGAAGGTGCAGAAGAACATGGTAACATTGTCCAGATAGACTTTTACACTAGAAATTTTAAGATCTCTGAGCATACTGTAATGCCCGCTGAAAGGTCGCAGGGCATTACACAACCCTTGGGGCATGTTAGTCAGCCTAAATACCCTTTGAATGGAGATTAGCGCGCAAATATCTCCATCATATAGTGCCAGTTCAATATTCCAATATCCTTGTCAAGATCCATGTCTTAAAAAAAGACCCTGCTAATAGCTATATAGAGTCACTAAAACAGTTAAGAGGGTAGCTATTTTTAGTAATTACAATCAATTTCCTGTAGTCCATCATGAGGAAATGTCTCACATCTTTATTATGGACCAGAAAAGGTGAGAATCCCATGGGCTCTAGGAAGATTTCAAAGGACCACTCTTTCAATAACTGTTTAAACTCCTTGGTCACTTGAGCGTCTTTGACATTGGCTTTTTGGCAAAGCCTGAGCCAGATGGGGGTGGTATCATGGTTGGATGACTTTATAGTAGGAACAGATGCTAAAGACAAGGCTGGGTGACAGGAGGCCCAGAAGGTGAAGCTTCAGGCTCTTCCTGACCTGAAACACACCTTAGATCAACGCTGGGTGCAAGCCAAACATGCCCAGGTTGATACTAATGGGGTGCAAAATGCCCAGCCTCTGATTGCAGCCCAGGCACTAAAACAAACGATTTACGTTATAAACAAAGATGGTTCAATTTGCTTGGTTGGAGAGCAAGGGTTCGAGTCCCGCTCTAGCTATGAAATTTTAAGCTCAGGTAAAATACAGCTTCAATTGATTACTCGAGTGAAGGCACTTTTGGTGTATTTTACTAAAATGGATGGAAGCATCTGTTTATTGGAGCATCAAGGCTTGGGTGCATTTCTGCAGAACCCAAATTTCCCTGGCACACTTTAAATATGTTTTTGCGACCAACATTCCTTGTTGGTTGACTTTTCTTAAAATAAAATACCCATTTTTTTACATTTTACTTATGGTTCCTTGAGCTAACTTAGTGGCGGACCTCTTTGGGGAGGTCTCCAACTATGTGGGCCACTACCTTCTGTCGCAATTTACCAAAATCCCAGGTGCTCCCTTGGGCCGCCCAGGTCCCCTCCAAATCAAGGCACCCAAGCTCCCTGACGCTAAGTTACACTTGATTATGGACTCCCCTCTGGGGTCCACTCAAGCGGTTATGTTCCTAACTTACCTGGTCTTATATGTTGCATTCTACACCCTTGCCTGGGGTAACCTTTGCACTGGCACCATTCGAGGTGCCTTCCTGTATATTCTCCTAATGGTTAGTTCCCTAGCAATGTGGGTTTGCATCCCACATCACCTTGCTGGGAATAAGAGAGTTACAGACAATCTCTTGATATTAGTCGACCAACCTTTTTATTATACAAGCATACAAATTATTCATGTGGGACTTCCAATATTAGTAAATTGGGTGTGCTGGCCATTTATCACTGACATGATGGTGCTCACCACGGTTTTCTCATTAGGTTTTGTATTAATACGTCTCAGCGTTATTTTTGCAACTACCAATTGGGAAGTGTCCACCCTTCCTGCTCACACCTGGTGGTCTCAGACTTTTTGCAATCATCTTTTCAAAACCCTTTTGGGTAGTTTCCCCACCACAACCCAAAAGGGGCTAGGTAATTGGGCCATCATTGGATCAAACCATATAAATATGGGAACCAAAAAGTTGCACGCGTCTTAAAATGAAGGAATCTTATCTTTCTAATCCTTTGACTCCTTCTGAATTTGGAAATGTACAGGGGTCTAGCCCCAAGAAGGAAGTAAAGGTTTCAAATGATTCTGCTGTGATGATGTAACTTATGGTCATCCATATAAATAGCGCTTCCGCAACTAATGATTTTTCCTTGAAGCATGAGATGCTTCCCACTGATTTCCTCCCCATCTCGGTGAAAATTGGGAACATCGAAGGGTCTGAACCCAAATTTAACAAGAATACTTCCGTTATCATTTTTTCTCCCCAACACGTTTCTGAGGTGCATGCCAAGGCATCAGCTCAGGGCTTGGGGGTGATGGCCCTGGATAATGATGCGCACCAAACCTTGGAATGAGTGGGGGTTCGTTCAAGCCAAAAAATGTGTTTTATAACGTGAGCAATTTATCCCAAACCAAACCTTTTATTTGCTCATATGGTCTGTATGAGGACTCCATTTCAGTCTACTAGATTACACCTGAGAACCCTCGTTTGACCCCTACCATGATTAGAAGTTCTCAGGAAGTGGAAAAAAGAACTTGATCACAGATATAAAGATGTATATGCACCTGCAGAAGGTGTGATAGGATATGTGGCCTCAGTAGTAAGAGTGGCCCACTATCCTTCCCCCTTCTATGATTTCAAAACATACCCTGATGGCTTGTTCAAGCCAGAGGAAGAAATCTCTGGTGAGTTGATGGCGTTTTCTGCATTTAATAAATCCCATTCTGGATACTTCTTGTTGACTGCTACCCTTACATCCTCTTATGAAAAGTTCAGAACAACTATTTTGGTGGATACTGGTGCCTCAAATAATTTTATTGACCAGAACCTTGCTGACTACCTTGAGTTGAGTTACTCACAAGGTGGTATGGTTAGAGGTGGGGCTTCTCAAGGTATCCCCACACTGAATGTCATGGAGTCAGTCAATTTCCAGGTAGGTTCTTATCAATTGTCTGATCAGTTTCAAGCTATCAGAAAACCCTTGTTTCCCACTATTTTAGGTGTTGAGTGGTGGCGGAAGTTTGACGTCAGAACTAATATAAAAGAAAACACCTTATCCTTGACTTTGACAAATGGTTACCAGTTGATTGTTCCTTTGTCTGAGGATAATGCCCAAGGCAAATTACCTCATTGGCCCAATGTTCCCAGTCCGTATATTGCCCCTTTACTGAAGCCCACTGTGGGACTTTCCTTACCTTCCTGTTTGGAGGAGTTGGCATCTTCTTTTAATGCAGCTTCAGCTAGTACGCTACCAGAACATTCCAAGTTTGATTGTGAATTTAAACTTAATGTGGATCTGGTGCGTATTTCTTCCCCATATACCCATTGACTGTCTGGGAGGAATAGGTTTTAGATGTATGGGTGAAGGAGCAGTTATCCAAAGGTGCCATCTTTCAGCGTACCTCCCCTGTTTGCTCCCTACTTCTCTTTGTGGAGAAGGCTGATGGAACTTAATATCCATGTGTCAATTATGAGAATTTAAACAATGTGACTGTACCTGACCTCCATCCCATCCCTTTAGATTCCCAGAATGCGCGCTATGTGGAGAAGGCGAAGGTCTTCTCCAAGCTGGACTGCCTCAATGCGTTCAATCAAATCCGGATAAAGAAGGGCCAGGAGTGTTTAACTGCATTCTGCACCAGAAAAGAAATTTTTCAGTTCCGGGTTATGCCCTTTGGGCTTAAGAATGCCCCTGCCATCTTTCAACGCCGCATTGATGCTGCGTTGGGAGACTTGTTGGGGTATGTGCGGTTACCTACATGGATGATATCCTGGTATTTTTCCCTAATCAGGAGTCACATGCAGTACACCTTTGACAAGTAGTAGAGAGAATGAGGGCCGCTTGCCTTACACTCAATATTAGTAAATGCGTATTCCTCAAGTCCCAGGTGCTTTTTCTGGGCAACGTCGTTTTTGACCAGGGCCTTATGATAACTACAGAAAAGGAGAAGGCTATTCGTGAGTGGCCTACCCCCATCTCAGTCAAGAAATTGAGGAGCTTTTTGGGGACGTGTACGTTCCTCAAGAAGTTCACATCCAATCTCTCCTAGGTGGCAGCACCCTTATATAAAGCCAGCGGTGCCAAGGTGCTTCAGTGGTCCCCCATTTTGGAGGATACTTTCCAAGCGGCGAAGTGCACCTTGTTATCCACATTCATCCTTCGCCATGTTTACCCTGCAAAGGAGTTCATTGTTTCCTCAGATGCTTCCAACTTTGCCATTGCGGCGGCCCTGTTACAGGTGGATGAAGATGGATCTGAGCATCCAGTGGGATATTTTTCTAGAAAATGTCTCTTCATGAGTTAAAATTACGCCGTATATATAAGGAGCTATTAGCAGTGGTGGAGGCGCTGATTTATTGGCGTCACCATTTACATGGCTCCTCCCAACCATTCCAGGTATGCACAGACCACTGAGCCCTGAGGTACTACCGTGCTCCTCATGTCCTAACACCACGTCAGACCCATTGGCATGAGACCCTTGCCCTATTTAAATTTTCCTATGAGTTTGCTAAGGGAAAGGAGAATGGTTTGGCGGACGCTTTGAGCCGCAACCCTGCTTTGGCTCCCAATCCAAAGGAGGTAAAGATTCACAACACCCAGTTGATGAATCCACCGAGTATGATTCTGTCTCAACTTCCTAAGTTCAGGGTACATACGCCAGAGCTCATGCCTCTGTAAAAAGCAGCAGAATATAGTATGTTTAGAAAGGTAGTTCTTTCTCAGCCGTTATCAGCTGAATATGCTGCTGTTCTCGCTAAGAGCGCCCTGAATCAGGAGAACTTATCCAGGGGTTATCACATGATTGATGAGATGGTGTGGTTTCAGGGGCGCCTATGGGTTCCTGCTGGACCATTGCACCTGGAGATCATCAAGGACCATCATGACAGAATCACCGTTGGTCATCCTGGAAAATCAAAAACCTTGGAGTTGATACGGCGCACTTCCAATTGGAAGGGCTTGCCTTTTCAGGTAGGGCGTTACTGTAAAGAGTGCCTGATCTGCAATCAAATAAAACCCAATCGGCAACCTTTAGCAGGTTTGCTGGTACCAGTCCAAAAAGCTGAAGGGCCCTGGACTTCCCTATCAGTGGATTTCATTGTGGAGTTACCCGTTTCAGATGGATATGATGCCATCATGGTGGTGGTGGACTGCTTTACAAAGAATCGCCCACTTTATTCCTTGCAGAACAACCATAACTGCGGCTTAAATGGCCAGGCTCTTCATCGCCCATGTATTTGCGCTTCATGGGGTTCCTCAAGAAATCATTAGTGACTGGGGACCACAGTTTAACTCCGTCTTTTGGGAAGAGTTGTGTAAGACTCTTTAGATTCGCCCCTGCCGTTCTACTGCCTATCACCCCCAATCAGATGGGCAGACTGAGAGAGTGAACCAGTGCTTGGAACAATTTCTGCTTTGTTACACCTCCTCAGACCATACTAGATTGGGCTCCTCACCTTCCCATGACCCAGTTTAGCTACAACAACACTTTGCATTCATCAATTGGTTGTTCACCTTTTTTGCTAACCATGGCTTAAACCCTGCTTTTAACATGGAGCCCAGCTGTAGTTCCAAAGTGGAAGCGGTGTTGGACTTTGCTAAGACTCTCAAGAAGGTCCATCAAGGGGTGTCCACAAGTTTGGAGGCGGCTATGCTTGTTTTCAAGGAGAATGCTGATGGAAAGCGCCGAGTGGGTCCAGCATACAAGGAGGGGGGATCTCGTGATGCTTGATGCTCGCAACATCCTTATCAAGCAGCAATGCAAAAAGTTGGGTCCAAAGATGATTGGTCCTTACCATGTAGTTAGAAAGGTGGGATATGCCTCATACCAGTTGGATCTTCCCTCTGAATTTCGGATCTTCCATCTTTCATGAAAGCAAGTTGGCATTGTTTGAGGGCCCTCCTCCTGTGACTCCCGAGGCTTATCTTGTGAATGGGGCACCAGGATGGGAATTGGAGGAAATAGTAGCCTCCCGCCGGGTTAAGCGGCGCCTTGAGTACCTGGTATCCCTGAAAGGGTTTGACGCAGCAGAGAACAGTTGGGTGCCAGCATGGGATTGTGTACATGCCCAAGACCTGATTAATCATTTCATAATTGTTTCCCTGAGGCTGCAGGATCTCAGCTTAAGCCGGTCGTTGCTGCTATGAAGTTGCCACCAGCGCATAAGAGCTTCTCCTTAGCAAACGCCCCTGGAGGGGGGGTGGAGCCCAAGAAGGAGGAGAGGGTAATATCATGGTTGGATTTATTAGTGGGAACTGATACTAAAGATTAGGCTGGGTGACAGGAGGCCCAGAAGGTGAAACTTCAGGCTCTTCCTGACCCGAAACACACCTTTGATCAACGCTGGGTGCAAGCCAAGCATGCCCAGGTTGATACTAATGGGTGCAAAATGCCCAGCCTCTTATCTTGGCCCAGGCACTGAAACGAACGATTTACATTACAAATGAAGATGGTTCAATTCAGTTAATTGGAGAGCAAGGGTTCGAATCCCATTCAAATTATGAAATTTTAAGTTTGGGTAAAATATGGTTTCAATTAATTACTCGAGTGAAAGCACTTTTGGTGTATTTTATAAAAATAGATGGAAGCGTCTGTTTATTGGAGCGTCAAGGCTTGGGCGCACTTCTACAGAATCTGAATTTCCCCGACCCACTTTAAATATATTTTTTGCAACCAACATTCCTCATTGGTTGACTTTCTTAAATAAACATACCCGTTATTTTACTTTTTTTCCAATGTATCCTTGGGCAAAAATGGCGGTGGACCTCTTTGGGGAGGTCTCCAACTATGTGGGCCACTACCTTTTATCGCTATTTACCCAAATTCCAGGTGCTTTCTTGAGCCGTTCAAGTCCCCTCCATATTGAGGCACCCAAGTCTACTAGCGCCAAGTTACACTTGATTAGGGACTTTTCTCTGGGGTTCACTCAAGCTGGGATGTTTCTTATTTACCTGGTATTATATGTTGCTCTTTACACCCTTGTCTGGGGTACCTATTGCACAGGCACCATTTGAGGTGCCTCATTTCTTATCCTCTTAATGGCTAGTTCCCTAGCAATGTGGGTTTGCATCCCACATCACCTTGCTGGGAATAAGAGTTTTACAGACACTCTTTTGACATAAATGGTTTCAAGTCTACTTGCATGGAGTAACGTTTAAAGTCATGATGGATCATGCATCATCGCGCTGGTTGCAGAATTTGAAAGAACCTGAAGGGCGGCTAGCCCGATGGGCTCTTAAGCTGCAATCTTATGACTTTGAGATTTTACATTGACTGGGAGCAAAACACCAAAACGCTGATTGCTTATTGAGATTACCAAAAATTGCAGTTATGGTGGATCTAGCGATATAATGTTTGGCAAAATGCTCAGCAGAAAATACGATGATGAACCGCCTCAAGTTAATAAAGTTACTAGACGAACTCAGGACCAATACGTTCCTAAGGAATGGGGAGTTGTATAAGTGTATAGGGGACGTTACCATGAATATCCCAAGGCCTTTTAACTGCTCAAATATTATTATGAATGCACATCAAGCATTTGGCCATGGTGAGTCCGGAAAACTCTTGAATTGTTAAGGCTGGGGTATTATTGGGAAAGCATGCGATATAACATGCTTGAGACCCTGTCTTGCTGCCACCAGTGCCAGGTGGAGAAGCCGTTCCACCAGAGGACTTCATACCAGTTGGTGAAACCTTGTTTTTCTTGGCATACCATCTCTATTGATGTTGTGGGCCATCTGCAAACCAGAGCTAATTGGTCAAAGTATATCCTGGTGACAATTGTTTACTTGACTAGGTGGGTGGAGGCGCGAGCCATCCGGGAGCTGGGGGCAGTTAATGTGGGTAAATTTTTAATGGAATGCATCATGCAGCGTCACGGCTGCCCACAGTTTATTCTTACTTACAATGGAACCAACTTTACCTCCCACATTTTACCTAAGCTCAATGAATTTAATGGCTGTCTGCGGGGTCCTAACAACCCCATATCACCCTGAGTCCAATGGAATGGTTGAAAGGATTAATGGGACTCTGGTGAATATACTCCATAAGCTGGTTAAAGATAGACCCTCTGATTGGGTACCCTTCTTTCTACCATGGTATTTGCCTATAATATAAGTTTTCATTCTGCCACGGGAAAGAGCCCCTTTCAATTGCTTTATGGGCGGCACCTCACTATGCCTGCGCTGCTATATGCCTATGTAGAGGACACCATCAGAATGATCCACAATAATATTTAACCAACCTTACAAATACGCTGATTAAGTTACAAAATGAAGCGTACTCATTCAGCTTGGCCAAGAAAGTAAAACCCAGGCTGCGGACCAAGTACAGCGTAGTGGCCTAACACAGTTCAAAGATAGGGATATGGTGCTATTCCACGATCAGCATAGGTTTGGGTGGAAGCACAAACTTGCTAATATTTGGATTGGGCCATTTGAGATAATAGAAAAAACGGGAGTTAACACTTATACTATTAAGGATCCTGCGAGCAGATAGATTATAAATTGGGTACATGCAAAATTCCTTCGGCCATATAAGCAGTAATATAGCTACTCTAAAAATGAAAAAATGAAAAATGATAATATGTATATGTGTGGATACTAGTGGGGTTTTTATTTTAATGTGGGTTGTCCTTTGAGGTCTTTTGCTTTGCTGTCTTTGTCTTCCTGTCTTTTTTCAGCTTCTTGCAGTGTTCTTTTTGTTCTAATCGATGGGACCTGTGTTTCTTCTTCAGCTGCTTTGGGCGTGCCTAGTTTCTATGGACTCAACTGGGGTTGGGGGTGGAGGCGAAGGCTGCCTAGATGAAAGCAAAGGTGCTGGCGTCCGCTCTAGGGCCACAACGCTAGGCTGAAGAGAAGAGGACAGTGCGATGGGACTAGAAGAGGAGGACGGACTGGGATTCCAGGGTAACAGGCGAGGTGGGGAGAGTTCAGCTGGTTAATTGAGTTGGAACCATTCCTGTCCTATGAGGAGCAGAGCTTGTAGCCACATGCTTTGCCGCTCCCAGGAAAAAAAGAGTACTCCAACAGAGGAGGCCAAAGTCATAGGGTGCCAAGTAAGCAGGTTTGTGCCAGCTCAAGGGGAAAAGGCAGCACCCAGGGCCAGGCAATCTACAGGGAAGTCCTCCATGCTCAGATATGCTATCAGAAAAGGAGCAGTTGAGGTGAATGCTGCTCGCCTGGCCCATTTGAGGGCTGTCCAGTGCTGCTCTATTCCTGAACCTAAAGCGGTTGTGGGATGCAAAATTAAGTTACCTAAGAGCGCCATAATGGGAAGGTACTGTGATGGATCGTTGGTGCTGAGGGCGGTGAACAATGCAGTGACCCCATAATGAAGGCGAGCTAATTATTTGTTGTAGGAGTTTACCCCTAAGGACCAGAAGTGAGTAGAAGCACGGGGGAAGGACCCTGACCAGCAGGATATCACCCACTGCACAAAGCACAGCATTTGCTGAATGGACAGGGCCACAGGATAGGGTTTGACAGGAGACATAAGCACTAGGTGACTAGAGCCACTCGCCAGGAGCTGGGCCACTTCATCATGTAAAGACCCTCAGCTCCTCTCCATCCCCAGCGTAGCTGTCCCACGATGTCCACAAAGGGGGCGCGCCAGGAGACCAAATGGCTGATGAATTTAGGAAGAATCTCTTTGTGGGTTAGCATGGTTGTGAGGTCCACGGTAGCCTCATCTTCATCAGCCAGGGGAAAGGGGAACTGGGGAAGAGGGATATGGCCTGGGTCAGGTAACTGCGCATCTAGCCACAAACTATAGAAGAAAGTGAACTCACGGAATTGCAGATGTTGGCGCAGTATGGTTTGCATAGTGATTACAGGAAAAAGAGGCGTACAGCTTATCGTCCAGTCAAAGGGGGTAATGTTGAGTATCTATATGAATGGATGACAAGTCACCATTATGACCACGTGGCTCATTGGAGGAATTCCGCAAAAAGGATCAATGGACATAATCTGCCGAGGATGTTTCAGAGTATAAGTGACTGGTCGCTTTAGGATGAGGCAATGCTGACATTTGACAAAAAGATATATTGGATCACCTCAAATCAAGATGATAAAGGATTGCAGAATAACAAGCCAAAACTAATGAAAAGATGGTGACATGAATAACCTAAGAGGGAGGGTCAGTACTGACAAAGGTCGCCGGGATATCAGTGAAACAAAGGGACTGGAGAAAGTATCTTGGAAGTTTTTTAAGAAAAAGAAAAAGGAAGAAAAGAGCGGACTGGAAGAGGATCCGCCGATTAATTATATTTTAAATAAAGAAGTGTTTAGGGGAATTGCTCCCGTGTTACTATATATTAAGTGGTTACATGGGTATCAAGGAACCAACAATCATCATATCATCTGTTCTAATTGTTCAATGGGGAAAGCCCTGTGCGAAAAACCCTTTAGTGGGTACATACCAAATTGCCGAGATTCAACATTGTATTTACTACTCATAATGCATTAAGACAACATTTGATATCAATAAATGCACTTGCAAGCTGAGGAGACACAGGATAAATTGATATGTAAGTAGTACAGGCCTTTTCCTTAAATTAATAACAGTTCATCTGTATGAGTGCTTCACATGTTCCATAGATCCTTATCCCTCTTTTTAAACCGATTAGGCTTGTTATACAAGACATTAATTTTATAGCCAACTTTGAGGTAATCCCAGAACTTCTATATCTAATGATTTAAAGGTAGGTTAGTGGCGCCTTCAAGTTTTAAATGATTGCTTATAGGAGCATCACTAGCCTTTGCCGCTAATTTGAATTATGGTAAAAATCTCTCCTTCAAACATCAAAAATTGAAAGCTCAGTAAAGCTATGGTAAAGCATCCCTATACTGACGTTATGCCTGACATGACCACTTTTCACATAATTAGCCCGTCAAAACCACTTTTGATGAGAAAGGTAATCGCCTTACAGGTCGGTCAGAGTTTTATTTGGCTTTCAGGTGATGGTTGACCTTATCAAAACTAACTGCCCCTCTTATTCCTACATGGCTAAATAGTATCAAGATCAAAAGGTGTGGATTGATGATTTGATGGCTAAGAGATTATGGATTAAAAAACTCCCTGAATCATTACCAGTGGATTTTTGCATAGAAGCCTAACAGCTCTCTGAGAACTATTAGGCTATATGCATCTGAAAAGTGTAACATTCCTGGATCCATTAGCTTTAAACCTTGAGGGTGCTATTGACAAGCAATTTTATAGAATTCAAGATCTCAGAGCTTGAACTGATTAATGCTTTTCCATAAAGTGCAGATAAAGTCTGGCCAAGACTGACTGAAAGCAATCTGGACTTGTCATGGAATCTATCAGTAAAATCATGCCCTTTGGATTATTGAATGCTACAAGAATTTTCCAGCATCTTATTGATATTGTTTTGGCAGACTAATTTACCTTCTGTTGATCCTAGTTTTACCAACTACAGGAAAAGTAATTTATCGCTTAATTGATACTTTAAATATAATTATAATTAAGATTTTAATTAGTCCTTACCTATACCAATATTGATCTGCCATGCTAGTTTACATCAACTTAGCATGCCGCATCAACTCTATAAATTTACTTTAGCTTTATTGGGCATCATCACCAATTATAGGTAGTATCAAAAACCATTATTAATTATTTTCCACCCTGGCGGCACAATAAAATGCTCCCTAATTTATTCCAAGAACCTTTCTTTAGCAGCCATCAACAATCAGATTATAAGCCAGTTGTCCCTGTATCTTTGATAGTCTACCTACGCTATTTGATAAAAATGCTCAGGGCCTAAGCGTTTGTCTCTATGTCTTTGTGTGTATTATGAAACTAGAAAAATTCTCTAAGTACTGCTTTTTAAGAAATAATTTGAACCAACAAAACCTGTGAGTTAGAGCAGAATATAATGCTGGGCTCCATTATGGCAAGATTTTTGATCTCAAAGTAGCCTCCAAAGCCTACCTGCAACCAAGACTACTACCTGCGAGCCTTCAAGCCACTATCAATACAAGATACCATAGTGTGCTTTAGCTTGGATTTATAATATAAACCTATGTTTGATATAGGATATTTCATTTATTGCTTTCTAGGCCTGTATTCTTTTTCACTAGTTTCATTAACGCAAAAGACCTGTGCTCTTAAAATATTATCCCTAAGCGCCAATTTTAGCAACATAGTCTGTTTAATATCATTTTTATTTAACTGAGGCAAGCTGACCAGGGGACAGGCATTACCAAAAGAAAGAAACAACATGAAATCTGAACAGGGTCAACTCCGTTGAAGAAAGTTTTTCCACCTCCAAATTGGGACTCAAATTTTTCTGGTTACGTCATGGGTAAGGTTTTCGTGTTATTAGACCTACTAACCACCAATAGATTCCTTTGGCTGGCACCCTGATCAATGTGCAAAGGGTGGGAATCGAACCTGCAACCTTCAGGTTGGTAGCCGTACGCCCTTACTGACTCGCCTTCCACCCCCTAGTCTGTTTAATATTATACTTACATTTAATGATAATTAATTTAGTTTTTATAAGCTCTAGATCTATTGTTTGTGATGCCTAATTTTATACAAATAAAATTTTTCTATTGTTATGTAATTTATATAAAATTATAATACTTAAGTCATTGCTTAAGTTATAATTAAAATTTTGTTTTGTATTAGAAATAACAAAACAAGTAACCTGTTCTCAAATATTTTTAATTTTACTAGGGAAGGCTGACCATGGGATAGGAACTTCCTATAATTACCAACAAAAAGCACCAAGAAATTATAAGAGCTTCCCAGAGGAGCCAAAGATACCTCCTGTTGTAGTCAGGACCACCAGTGGAAGGAATAGGGGTAGCGGTGGAAGAGGTTAGGGACAAAACAAAACACATACTAAGGAAAGGGTCAGATGAAGGGAACCAGATGTGGAACCAGGTTGACAACAACCAGTGGTGGCGGGATGGCTGTGGCCAAAAACCAAGCTTAGGTTGATCAATAAGTTGAGAGCAGAAGCGACGCACAGCTTCTCAAAGGGTTTAAGTAGTTCCAGAAAGAGCGTCAAGAAAAGCTTGTGGATTGTTATAATTTGATTGCTATGACTAAGGCGCGGAGAAAAGTGTGGATAGGGGAGGTCATGGAAAAGGAGAAGATGTTCTTGGACAGGCTGAAAGCCTTTACTCGCTCCTAGCAAAAGACGCATAACATCCCACCAGATCGCCTGTGATGGCTGGCAAACTTCCAGCAATGGACTGATGACCTGTATTGACAACACACAATTCATGAAGACTGAGAGGCATTGGAACGCTCAAAAGTGCGGTATACCTTTCCTCAGGCGCCTCCATACATGGTCGTAAGTCTGGGTCTGTAACAGAGGATGTTGTGAATACAACCAAATGTCCTTTTGGGTCTCCAGAGAGTACAAGATGTCCAGCTTGTCAAGGTAGTCCACACAGGCAATGATGAGGTTGATAATGGGGCACAAGGTTGTTTACAGCGACTTGCCCACGTACTTCTTGCTTGAAACGGGAGTAGAGCAACCCCTGTTTGCGGTGTGGCCCCTGATGATGATTCTCCTCTCAGAGCTCCACATGGAGAGAAGAATTCATTTGAAGTGGGGTGGCGTCTCATGTGGGCCCGGGCCAGAGGGATATGAAGCCATATATTTATTCTGAGAATGGGAGTGGATAGGAGTGCGGAGAGTAAGGGCATGAGCATAATTTGAGCAAGCTGCACGCAATCAGTGTTGGGCTGAGAGTGTAAGCTGGTGACTGCAGCAATCCAGGTGTCAAGTATTTTGGTGGAATGAGCCTAGTAGTTGAGCAGGCCCATACCACCACTATGGAAAGGAACAAAAATGACATCCAGGCGCACAGGGGAGGGCGGCTTAACCAAAGTCACTCTTGTAGGAGGAAATACAAAGAGGCGAAGAACGATGGTGCAAAAAGTGATGGTTTGGGCCACAAACTGGACTTTTGAATGGAGAATAGAGTTGGAAAGCACTTCCCAGCCTGTGAGGGTAGTCTGGTAGCTCTGAGGGAGTCAATGTGTTGTGTGACATTGTCTAGGATGTATGCTCTATTACCGATGAGGCATACCCTCACACCTCCAGCCACACTCCCAAATGGCACAGTGGACCAGCAGTTGGTCTTGATAAAAAAAGGGTTATATGAGGGGCTGAAAGGGTTGGTCAGGGCAAGTGAACCAGAGACCTAGCCGCCAGAGCAGGCTGAGTAAGGGGCACTGGTGACCAATGAGCTGGTACTGGATGAGGAGAATGGTTTTGGTTTTGGAGGAATAAGGACGGCGTTACTGACCCTGGAGTGATACTTGATTGTTGCCTCCAATGCATGTGCATCACGGTTGTCAGACACCACAACCACACAATTGTCAGCGAATGACAGCATCCTTACAGGTGTTTGGCCTTTTACTTGGACACCAGCGAGGCTTGCATTCACACTGCGTAAAAGTAGGTGAGGCTAAAGTTGTATAAGAGTGGACTTATGGGGTCCCCTTGGTGGAGACCCCTTTGAGGGTGAACCACATCAGTGAGGAAACCAGAGCCACGCACAGCCATTGTAGCAGAATCCATGAGCATCATCACACAACTTATGGACTGGGGGAGATGGAATTTGTGAATGCAAGTTTTAAGGTAATCCCAGTTGACCCTATCATAACTTTTTTTGTTAGTCCAAGAACACAAGCGCCCCAATAGCTGGAGATTGGCAGACATTGGCCAAAATGTGAATGTTGTCCCATATTGACCGTTTGTGGTAAAACCAAACTTATTATAGAAATTACTTCAGAGTCACCTTCCCTAGGCTTTTGACCATAACTCTAGTAACTAACTTGGTATTTGTACTACTAAGTGATTTGAGGCGCCAGTTCACCAAGTCCAGCTTACCCCACTTTTTATTTAGCGTTATCAATATAGGCCTCCCTGGCCCCAGGAAGGAAGCGCGTTTCTAAAAGTCATTTGTTCATTGAGGCAAGCACTAGTGAGGAGAAATAATTAAAATTTATTTTTTAGAACTTATATGGAATCTCATCTGGAACTGGGCACTTCCTGTGCAGTGCACGGCGAACAGCATACTAGAGTTAATCAAAAGTAATATAAATTCATGAACTTTGGGCAGCATGAAATGGTGCGGATATTTGCGCCATTGAGAAACTCATCAATCATGGCTGGTTCAACTGGGTCATATTTATACAACTCAGAGTAAAAATTCTAATATTCGACTGTCACATTGGCTGGAGTGTCCATAACGGACTTGTCCAGTTTCCTCACCTGTGTGCAGGACAAGCTCTGGTACAGGGCGAAGTTTTTTCAGAAAAAGTAGTTAGAGCACATATTGCCCACCATTATATTCTTTATCTTATAAAGTACACAAATGATACTTTTCTGTTGTCTTAACAGTACGTTAAGACAAGCAGAAGCTTCTGCCCACTTACAACCCCAAGCCAGGCTGTACCCTACAGTGGGGACATTAGAATCCAGGTGTCCCACTTCTGCTAGCGCATGCTTAATGAATGCTGAGTCAGTATGAGAGTGTTATGATGAGATGTGGCGTGCCTGAAGGATAATTTTGATTTTAAGGCTGACCAGGTAGAAAGTGGATCAGCACAGAACAATGTGGCGAACACCTGTGCCATAGCTGCTGTGTCCGCCCATGCTGAAAACATGGGCGAAGTTAAATTAGCTGGACAAAGGTTGCAACATTGCTGTCATGTTTACATGACCTGATTGAAAGAATCAACTTCAAGGACAAGGCTGGGCGACAGGAGGTCCAGAAGGTCAAACTTTATGCCCTTCCTGATCTCAAGAACACCATGGACCAACGCTGGGTACAGGCCAGGTATGCTTAGGTTGGTACAAGTGAGGTCATAACACCCATCCCCTTGTTCCAGTTCTTGTATTAAAATGGACGAGTTATTTTTTTAACGACAATAGCATATTTCCATTAATTGGTGAACTGGGGTTTGAGACCTGTTATATTTACAAAATTTTTAACTCAGGTCAGCCTTGAATCCAATCAATTACTCCAATTTGGAATTTTTCAAAGTATAGCACCTTATCAGTTGGAATTGTGCACTTATTGGTGTATCTTGGTTTACCATGCATTTCTCTGACAGATGATTGCTCCAAATTTGTTTAACCATGATGCTACTATACCAATATACCTCGCTGGTTGTCATTTTCCATAATAAACAACCTGCTTTTTAGTTTATTTTATGTTGAATTGAGTATACCTGTACATGGACCTCATCAAGGAGGTCTCACATCACATTAACCAAATTTTAGTTCTATAATTACTGCAGCATCAGGTAGATTGTGAGTGTGAACCAGTTTCCTTTTAAAACCAGGGAACTCGTGAACACTAGCCCTGTTCAAAGCTTGGTTATGAATGTCACAACAGCTACAGTCAATATTGCTCTTAATTCGATCACTCCTTTTGTGTACCACACCCACCCTTGCCCTATGTCACTGTAGGTCCCAACTCCCTCTTCTTGGCTACCTTAATGTTCACACGGATGACGAGTTCCCTTGCATTGGTCCTGTTCTCAATGCACCACCTCGCTGGGAACTGGAGAGTTATAAACATTCTCCTGAAAATTGCAGCACCTGTGCCCACAGTCTTGATAAAGTAAAGGACATAAACACCATCCTGTGGTCAGAGAAATTATTTTTGTCATTGTAAAGTGTGCGATCTGGGTGCAAAAGTTCATTAGGGCAAAAATGAAGTATTTCAGGACATAGACCTCAGCTGACCGTTGTGCACTTGGGGATGGACATGTTAGGTAGCAATGTTACATTTTTGGGAAGGGTGTCAAAATAGCCCCCAAGGGGGCTTTCAAGACGCAGGGTTCATTGTGCCCCAGTGGGGGTGGTAGGCGTTGAAGGCTAGTGGTCAGTGGTCAGGTTGGCCCATCAGTTTAGATCGCCCACCACAAAGGGATCTGGTGGAAGTGGGAGGGAAAGTATGGCCAAGAGAAAATCCTGGCAATCCCGCGCACAGGTTGGGGCATAAACATCAACTATAGCGTGCACTTCATCATCCCATGAAAAGAAAAACCAGCACATGACCATCGAGATACAAATTAATAGATATAAGTTTAAAACTGCGGGATGCTTATATGAGCACCCCCACAGTGTGGTGACCAAAAAAAAGGAGGGGAGTGAGAATGGTTAACTATGTGTCCTTGGCACCATGTGGGCAGTGGGATTTGTGAATTGCCAGGATGTACACGAGTATATTGTTTTTTAAATAACTCAGTTTTCTAGCCCAGGACGGTGAGGTCTGAGTCCAGCAATGTTTAACATCCCTATCATGAATGAGACCACCATTGCACCTTAGGTGCAATGAAAAAGGCCTCCTTACCCTTACTGCGCAGTTTTTTCAGCAAGCTCTAAAATGGCATTTCATGTGCATTGTGCCACCGGGTATGTGTACTTAAGGGTGTTTCCTTTACTTTGGAACTTTTTAGATTTAGTTATGACTTCAAATAGATTTTTCATATTGAGGTGTTCCTTTTATGCACCCTCGGAGGGCTACAAAAAATTGGGTTAAGTTGGGTTGGGAGAATCAGTTCTGATTGTTGCACAGTAAATTTGCATGGGGGAACCCGACTTAAATAGCTGATCCACAGGTTGGGGGCCCAATCTGATTGGTGAACATAATTGTGAGCCAGTTTGGCTGCAAATGACTCAATGTTGGCCTGAGTTTGGGCAGAAAGGATCACGGATGCTGCCAAAGTTATTGACTTGGCTGCTGCTCCAAAGTCCTGCTTGGCCTTCTTGCAGTAATGATAGCAGAAAAATATTTAGAGACCGTTTTGCCAGTCTGGATGACAAAGCATCCAAATGGCAAGCCCAAAGCCAAAGGCACTGCAATTTGAATGATTCTTAACTGAGCTGGAAAAGTTTTACCAGCAAGCGCCAAGAGGTCATAAGTGTGAAAATGAACCCAGAAATGAACCAGGCAGAGATACAGCCCCACAGCCCGATGTTTTGATGTTTTGAACAATTGGATTGGAATGGGTGGTTTAAATTTTGTCCTGATAAAATAAAAGTTTTATGGTGAATGGGATTTTCTTTTAGATTTGATAAAGAAATTCAACCATCATCTTTTCTCAGTGTGTTATGACTGCTTAAATAGACGATTGTATTAGAGAATAGCTTAGAAAGACTCAAGATCAGGGCCCTCAAGATTTGACTTAACATAAAGAACTTTTGGGAGAGTGGAAAACTAATTTTAATTTGAACTAACTTTGAAATTGTTGGCGGTGGGCCAAATCAATGTTAGTTTTACCTCAGACGCCCAAATTGCGGTTTCCCAAATCCTCAATGGCTAGCATGACAGCATCTCTCCCGATGGGCAACATAAATTTCCCAAGGCCACCCTATGAAGGGGTGGTCCCAAGAGGTTGGGAAAAGTTTGCGATACTAAACATGTCAGCACCTGGTCGCTTTACCATCTTTTTGACCAAGCAAGGTGCAATGTGTGATTAACATAATTTTTAAGAAGTGGGTTCTGGGTTTGTGGCAACATATGATGATTGGGGTACATGCCCATTGAAATTGTCCCTGATGTCTTAGAGAGTATTTCAATTGGCAGCAACATTTCTCAATGGCCCAATGCCATTAATGAGTCTGACCGAGGATTTGTCATTGGACATACTTATTTGGAGGTACATGCCCATTGGGCTTTGCCCCAATGTTATTGAAGCAGGTTTTAAACTGATAATAACATTTCTGAATGTCCTGGTGTGATTGACGTTTTTTCCAAGAATTTGACATTTGATTCCTTAATCACTGAATGTGCATGTCCATCAAACATCATTAACAAGGGTTTAAGGCTTTCAGACCATGATTTAGAGGGCTTGTTGCCATATACTTCATATGAACCTTTAGGCTCATGGGGTGGCGACTTCTAATGATCAAGGTGCAAATTACCTCAATTCACCGTACTGATTTGGTGGAGGCAATTTCAGGGACAGGGGTGGAATCTTTAAAGAGAAAGATGTTATCACATAATTTTTCTACCACATATGTGAGATCGTCCTGTGAGATGAGAGGAACATCTGAACTTCTCAGAACCTTTTTTGTTGGAGACAGGAAAACGCACAGTCTAAGCAAAGGGGACTCTCCCCCAGACTTACATTACCCTTCCCTTTTGCCAAAGGGGGGCACCACCACTAGTGAACTGAGTCAGAACCACATTTTTGTGGGCCTTTGGTAACTTGATCGCCATTAAAGTAGCATCTTTTGGGGGTAGGATGGGGAGCTTCTTGGTGGGTGGCATGTAAAGCCTCGACCAGCTCCAAACAGTTTTCACAATATTGGGCTAATACCCAACTGTTTTTGTAGGCCAGATAGCCTTTCCAAGCGATGAGATATTGGAATGATCACTAAAGTTTGTGAGAAGCAAGGATGGCATCCACTTCAGCCTCCTCTGCATCCTCCATAACAATATACTCTGGATCCAAGGGGATTGTCCTCTTGAACGGGGACAACTGAAACACATGGAAGGCTTGGTGTTGCTTCCTTTGAAGTGAAATCCAACTGGAAAGCGTCAATACCCATTTATTCCACCAAGTGAGGACCCGAGCATTTAATTGAAAATTTACACAAGGTCACCTGTATCCATACATGTCACATGTCAAGCATAATATGAACCGACCTTGATTTTCATTATCTGGGAGCTGCTTCCAATCTACAAAACGCTTTTAGTCACTTATAGCCTTAGTCAGATGGTCCAAAGCTAAGGATGGTTGCGCGGATATGTTGGGAATGATCATCTATGGCTGAAACTCTGGGTGAAAGCACAGGCCAACTGAGAATGAGGGTTTTTACCCCAAGTTTTCTTCATATGGGAGAATCCAGTTAAGGCGTGCATTCTGTTATTATAAGCAAGCTGAGTGAGGGGAAGGTCATCAGCACAGGTATCCTGAGCAGCGGCAGCAGCGTTGCAGCGCAGGTACTGTTCAAGATTCTGATTAACCCGTTCAATTTGTCCATAAGATTGGGGGTGGTACATGGTGGAGTGACAAAATTTATTCTAAAAGATCGCCAAGATCATTCCAGAATCATGATATAAACTGGGGCTCACGGTCTTTGACAATCGCCTGTGGGAGGCCAAACATTGAGAATTCATGGCGCACAAAATATGAGCATTTCCTCAGAAGTGAGGGTGGAGGAACAAGGATAAAAAATGAAAAATTGTGAAGCGGTCAACAACCATTATCACTGCTGTAAACCCACTGGAACTGGGAAGGTAAACTATGATCTCCACGGACACTGATATCCATGGTCCCTATGACTGTTGTAAGGAATGAAGATGACCATTCTTACAAGACCAATCCAACTTGGCCTGCACACAAGTTACGCAATCTGCAATCCATGCTGTAACATCTTTTGAAAAGCCCACCCAATTATAATATGATTAATAAAGTCAAGGCACTTCCTATTCTCTGGATGTGCGACCCCAAGAGGATCATGGTGAGCCTGAAACACTTCAGCTCAAAGGAGGGGAGGAACTCAAACCCACAACTGAAAAAAAATTTGACTCTCAGCCAGAGAATACAAGAAATATTTGAAGCAGGGAGGAACAACCACTACAAAGGATCCACCCCTTCTGCACAAGCCGTTTGCAATGCTAAAACTCAGGTTATTAGGGTTCGTCCATAGCCAAGTCCACTGTCAAAACCACAGGTGGGACAATGGATAAGATTTGGGTGAGAGGGAAGACGTTAATCAGATCTGCCTTATTTGAGTCTGCAGAACAATGTGCGGGGTTGCAACTTAGATGTCAGGAATTATATTTAACGCTCCTTTCACAAACTCATATTTGAAGTTGAAGTTTTACAAATCCTGGTAAGTACAGGCCAGACGGTGTGCCAACTTCTTTGGCTTGAAGAAGAGGAGAGCTTGATGGTTCTGTTCTCACATTCAACTAATTTTAAGCACCCTGCAAGATGTACCTCCAGTGGTTCAAGGTCCACGCCACGGCTGCTAGCTCTTTGCTTTAGATGGCCCAGGATTTCTCAGTGGAGGAGATCCTGCAGGAGAACTTAAGCGACTGGGCGTTTCAACCCATCATGTTCTTGTAGCAAGATATCTCCTATTTCGGCGGAAAATGCATCACACGCTACAATTTAGGGTTAAAAACGGTCCACGTGCTTAAGGATGTGAGGTGATAAGAACACTTTATTAATGGAATTGAATGCCTGCTGGCACTCAGCTTTACAGTGGAAGGGGACTTTCTTACCTGTGAGTGGATGAAGTGGGGCACCTACTTGGGATAATACAGGAGAGAACTTTTTCTGTAATAAGTGGACCCAAGAAGCTTCTCAATTGCTTCTTCGTTGTTGGATTAGGCCTGTTGCGGATGGCATCCAATTTTCTGGGCTAGATAGCATACCCATATTTCAAGACAAGATAGCCAAAAAAAGCTGACCTTTTCCTGATAAAACTCGCATTTTATATGTTTGACAAAAACAGACCTGACTTATACAAGGCAGCCACTACTGCCTCCAATTTTGTTCAAGTTGTTCAGGAGTGGGGGAGTGTACCAAGATATTATCAAAATATTTGACTGCACAGGAGAATATGAGATCCTTTAGCACGCTATTGATCATTCTCTAAAATGTTGCAGGCGCATTCTTCAGCCCAAAGGGCATCAATTAGAATTGAAATATGCCTCGTTTTGTCTGGATAGCGGTAAGCCATTCTTGACATTTTTTCAGTTGAATCTGATCAAAAGCATTCATAAGATCAAGTTTTGAGAACACCTGCGTCTTGGAAATCGCCTGGCTTATAATTTTCTCTAAAGGAAGCGGGTAGGAGTCATGGACTGTTATTTTATTGTAAGGCCTGTAATTCACACGGGAACGGAGTGATCCATATGCCTTTTCAGAAAAGATAATGAGGGAGGCAACTGCAGATGTCTTTTGAAACAACTAACCCCTCTTGAGCATGTCGTCCAACCATGCAATGAGGGCCACCTCCTTCTCCTCCGCCTTATGCAGGTATATTGGACGGTTTATGTTAACTCTCTGCAATGTTGTCCAAAAAATGCAAATTAAACTCCGTATGAGGGGGAAGGAGGTCATCCTTGGTAGAGTAAAAATATGCTCTGATATCCCATAAACTCAGCTGGAATACTGGCGGAAGACCCACAGGGGAATAAAGGTTATATTTTCATTTTGGCAACAAGCTTTTGTAAGGGTACTCAAGAATGGAACCTTGCCCTCTTCCTGATTGTAAGAGAAAGACAACATGTTTGTCTCTAGAAGGATCCTCAAATGCTGCTGACGCCACTAACCCACACCTAAAATATCTTGGAATACAAGGTTTGGCATAGCGGAGAAGCAATTGCAAAAACCAAACTAATAGATTAAGAAAAACACGGATATTTAAAGTTTATAGGATAGCTGAGAGGCCTATGAGGCAGCCATCACCTTGAGACCCACTTCCAAGTCAAGGTCAAGATGGTGGACCAACTCTAAGTTTATAAAGTTACTCGCTGCTCCAGTGTCAACCAAGGCCTCAAAAGATAACTGGTGTGATCCAATACTAATTTTCATTGGCAATATAAGTAGGCGGAATTTTTCATTGTTAGATATGGTTGAGTCCAAAATAAGGAAAAGCTTGCAACTAGTTTGGGTGAAATCACCAGGTATGCGAAAGGGCTGATTATTTATAAAGTAAAAGTGCCAGAATATACTAACACGGTCTTGGGGACTGAGGTGACTTTTAAATTGGATACTGATACAGATTCAGATCAGGGATATGAAACCAAGGCCACTTTGGCGGCTTTTAGCATAAAAATTCCCATTTTAAAGGGTGGACTGAGTAAATGTTGGATACACTGGGGACGTGCGACCATAGTAAAACTCATTCACAACCCTTTTTATCTGATAGAAGATGACCATTGCTGTGACCATCTCGATGAGAAGGGTGTAATGTGTGAAAGTAATGAACAGTTGATTATGTCATGATAGCAGAAAAATATGTTTAGACTGGCCTGCCAGTATGGATGCCAAAGCACCCAAATGGCAAGCTCAAATGCCAGAGGCACTGTAGCTTGAATAACTTTTATTGGAGTTAGAAGTTTTTCCAGCAAGCGCCATGAGGTCATACGTGTGAAAATGAACCCAGAAATGAACCAGGCAATCACATCCCCAGAGCCCGATGTTTTGATGTGTTGAACAATTGGATTGGAATGTGTGGCTTAAATTTCGTCATGGTAAAAAAATATTTTATGGTTAACGGGATTTTTATTTAGATTTAAAAATGGAAAATCAACCATTAATTTCCTCAGTGTGTTATGAATGCTTAAATAGACGATTGATTTAGATAATAGTTTAGAAAGACTCAGGATCAGGGCCATCAAGATTTGACCTACCCATAAAACTTTTGAGTGAGGGGAAAACTAATTTCAATCTGAACCAACTTTGAGTTTGTTGGTGGTTGTTTAAGTCACTGTTAGTTTAACCTCAGACTCCCAAATTGCGGTTTCTCACATTTACAATGGTTATCATGATAGCATTTACCCAATGGCAATAAAAACTTACCAAGACCACCCTATGTAGATGTGGTCTCAAGAAGCGGGAACAGGCTTATGATACCCAACCTGCCCGCATGTGGTCGCTTTTCAATCTTTTTGGCCAAGCAAGGTGCATTGAATGATGAAACATTTTTTTGAGGAGAGAGTTCTGGGCTAGCAGCAACACTTGATGATTGGGGTACATGCCCATTGGGATTTGTCACTGATGTCTATAAGAGGAGTTAAATTGGCAACACATTTCTCATTGTCCCAATGCCATTAATGAAATTGACCAAGGATTTGTCACTGGACACATTCTTATTTGGAGGTACACGCCCATTGGGCTTTTCCCTAGTTTTCTAGAGCAATTTTCAAACTGACAATAACATTTCTGAATGGCCTGGTGTGATTGACGTTTTTTCCAATAATTTGACATTTGATTACTTATTAACTGGATGTACATGCCCAGCAGGAAATATTGCCAAGGGTTTAAGGCTTTCAGACCTTGATTTTGAGGTCTTGTTGTCATTAACTTAAATATGAACCTTTAAGCTCATGGGGGTGGCGAAATCTAATGTTCTAGGAGCAAATTACCTCATTTTACTGTGCTAATTTGGTGGAGGCAATTTCACGGACAGAGGTTGTAATCTTTAAATGGAAAGCTGTTAACCATCATTCATCTACCACATGAGCGAGATCGCCATGTGAGGTGAGAGGAACAGCTGCCCTTTTCAGATCCTTTATTTGTGGTAAACGGAAATCTCGCCCAGTCTAAGAAAAGGTTTGCTCCCCCAACCTTACACTTGCGCTTTTGTGGGGACACAGGTCTAGCCTAAATATTACACCCTTGTTCACCTCACGGGAAGGCAGTATCAGTGTCAATGGTGGGTTTGTAATGGGAGTCAGCACTTTTTCATTGCTTCTAGGAGAATTTCATGTTGAGTGATACACTCTCTGGAAGGTCAAGTATGTGCTTTATGGCCAAAAGTATGACAATAAGTGCAGATAGAGGATGCACTATACACTGTAACATGCAATGGGCAGAAGTGCTGCTTGTCAATATTAATAACTTTGGTATGAGGAATTTTAGTTAATCTTCCACAATGACCATGGTAAGGATGATTACTGAGATTGCTTTGCGTGTGATAAGCTCTGGCATAAGCGTGAAGTGCTGAAAATCAAAAGAGTGTAATTCCCCATAATTTTTAAGTCCATCAGAGAGATTATCAGGCGAACAGCAAGTAAGAATTAGACTGGCCTGCCAGCCAGGGTGCCAGAGCACCTGAACGGCAAACCAGAATGCCTGAGGCACTGCTGCTGATATGATGAATATGGAACCGGAAAGGAGTTCCACCAATATCTGCTGGTGAGCCAGAACTTTGTATAGGCACAAGATAAAGTACCAGATGCACATGGCCGTTAACCCCGAGGTGTACAAGAGCATCAGCGGATAAGGCGGCTTAATTTTCAACATATAAAAACTAAATTTTGGGTAAGGTTGTTTTGTTGGAAAATTTTAAGGAGGAAAAATTAACCAACAATTTTCTCAGTGCGATATGACTGAATAAATAGTTGTCAATTTGGAGGGAAACCAAGCCAGGATTGGGTCCCACAAGTTCGACCTAAATGGCGAATTATTTGGGAATGGGTGGGTTAGTTCCCTGGGAACTGACATCAAAAAATTCAGCGGCAGGCCAAGTCACTTTTTGTTTGACCTCAAATGTCTGAACCAAGGCTTGGCTACATTTCTGATGGTTGGCGCAATGGCGTTTGGCCTGACGAGTGGTGGGAATCCCTCAAGGCCACCCCGCATAGGGGAAGGTCCATTTGGTTATAACGGGGTTCAGAACGCCCAACCTTCCCATACTTAGTCACTGGGCCATTTGTTTGGTCAGTGGCCTTGCATCAGGCGCAACATCTAATTTGTCAGTAGGAAGCTTTGAAACCTCATCGATGGTGTCTGATGCTATTACCTGCCCATTGGGGGTGATGCCTAATGGATTTGGGAGGGGGAGATTTTTCTAATTGTTACTTTACTGAATCACAACTGTCAGGCATTCTGGCTGATAGATTGGTCTTCATACCTTTTTGACCATTTGAAATCTGAGCATTGGGCTGATTGTCACTCAAATTAGTTGCAATTGATTTCATTTTGGCAATCTCAGCGCAGATTTCACTGATTCCTTGTAGCGTTTCTGCTGAGGAGAGTGTAGATACTGGAAGCGGGATCTAAAGCGGAAGGGCTGTTACCCAGCACTCATCTACCACGTGAGCAATATCGCCCTGAGTAATGAGGGGTATGGCCATCCTCTTTTGTACCTTCTTGCCTGAGAAATGGGAAAATGGCCTGATCGATGCCTAGAGGACATTCCCCAGGACTTACATTACCCTTTCCTTTTTCCAAGGGAAGGGCCCCACCACCAGGAATCTGTATGAGAGCCACACTTTGTGCGCTTTGGGTAACTTGATTGCCATTACCATCACAGGTTTTGGGGGATGGGGAGCCTCAGAGTGGGATATGTGGAATGCTTTGACCAGGTCCATACAATTCGCGCAATTGCGCGCCTTGACCCAACTGTTCTTGTAGGCCAGATACCCTTTCCAGGCCATGAGATATTGGACGGAACGTCGCGATTTCTGAGATGCAAGGATAGCCTCTACCTCGGCCTCTTCCTCAATTTAGTCGATGATTGGTTCTGTTTCTGTAAGAATTGAACCCTTGAAGGGCGACAGCTGGGAAACATGGAAAACGGGATGCTGCTTCCAATGCATGGGGAGCTTCAGTTAGAACGCCCCATTACTCAATACCTCCTCTACCAAATGGGGACCCAAGCGTTTGCTGGCAAATTTATGGGAAGGGGCCTGGATCTTTAAGTGATGGGTGTCGAGCATAACATAGGAGCCCACCATAAACTTCTGACCTGGAAGATGATTTTGATCTGCAAACCGCTTGTAGTCATCTATAGCTTTGGTGAGGTGTTCCTGCATCAAGGCTTGAGTCGATCTAATATGAGCAGCGTGGTCTGCAACAGCTTGAACCTCAGGCTACAAGAACGGTCCAACCAAAAACAAAGGATTCTAACTCAACGTTGCTTTGTAGGGGAAAACCCCTAGGACGCATGGGTCCTGGTATTTTACATGAATTGAGTGAGAGGGAGGTCATCAGCCCAAGTATCCTGCGTGGCTGCAGCATAGCAACGCAGATACTGTTCAAGAACTTAATTGACCCGCTTGGTCTGGGCATCAGACTGAGGATGATATTCCATAGAGTGACAGTGGGATATTTTCAGGATTGATAGGAGTTCACTCTAAAACTGCGCGGTGAACTGGGAGCCATGGTCACTGATGATCTCCGGGGGAGACCAAACATCAAAAGTACATGGCATACGAAAAGGCGGGAAGTTTCTTCTGACATAATTGTGGAAGTACAAGGTATAAAAAGGGAAAATTTTGTGAAGTGATCCACCACTACCATCACCGCTTTGAACCAATTAGAACGGAGGAGCTCGACAATAAAGTCCATGGACACCGATGTCCATGGGCCTTCCACCTGCTGTAAGGGGTGCAGGAGGCCGTTTTTTCCAGAATGATCTGACTTGGCCCTGGCGCAAGTAACACAATTGGCGATCCAGGACAGAACTTCTTTTGTCAAACCTGCCCAATTGAAGGTCCATTTGATCAAATCGATGCTTTCTTAGAACCAGGGTGACCAACTGTGGGGGGATCATGATGTGCGCGAAATACCTCAGTTCAGAAGGAGGGGGGAACCCAAACGCGAGATCTAAAATATATTAGACCCTCCTTCAGTGAGTATAGGGAGTGTTTATGCTTTTGGTGAGATAACTGCTCAACCAACTCTACGCCCTCAGGGCAGGCCATTTGACTGGCTAAAACCTGAGCAACTAACGGAGCGTTGGGGGCCAGAGTGATGGAAGAAATGACAGGGGGAACAATTGACAAGATTTGGGTGGTAGGAATCACAGTAATGAGATCCACTTCATCTGGATCTGCAAAGCTGTGAGCAGGGCTGCAGCTGAGAAAATCAGGAAGTACATTTAGTGCACCTTTTACAAATTCACATTTGAAGTTGAAACAGTACAGGTCCCAATAGGTTCAGGATTGCTGATGTGCCAATTTTTGGGGTTTACAAAAGAACAACATGGCCTGATGATCCATGTGAACCATTAGTTCATGTCAGGCACCCTGTAACAGCTACCTCCAATGAGTTAGGGCCCATGCAATAACTGCCAACTCCTTGTTATAAATAGCCCAAGACTGCTCCATAGAGGTGAACTTTCAGGAAAAGTAGGCGACCAGGTGTTCCAAGCCATTGTGATCTTGGAGCAACACTGCTCCAACAGCTATCGATGACGCGTTTCATGCAACAATATATGGCTTGGTGGGATCAGCGTGTTTCAAAATGGGAGGGGGTTTAAACACCTCCTTAATTGATTCAAACGCCTGTTGGCATTTGTCTGTCCAGCGAAATGGTACGTTTTTCCCAGTAAGGGGGTGGAGTGGGGCGGCGAGCTGTGAAAGTGTGGGGAGAACTTTTTTAAGAAAATGATGGTTCCCAAGAAACTCTGTAGTTGTTTCTAGGTAGTTGGGGTTGGCCACTCCCAGATAGCATCTAACTTATTGGGAGGGATTGCAAAACCATCTTTAAGGATGAGGTTCCCGAGGAACGTAACCTCCTCCTTATAGAACTCACACTTGGAGGTTTGAGGAACAAACCTACCTTATGCAAGGCGACCACCACCGCTTCCAAGTCAGTAGCGTGTTGTTCAGGAGTTGGGGAGTGAACCAGGATATCATTGATGTATGCAACTGTGCAGGTAAACCGGAGGTCACCCAGTACACTGTCAATCATACGTTGAAATGTAGCTGGAGCATTCTTCAGCCCAAAGGGCATTACATGGAATTGGAAAATGCCATGCTTCATCCAGATCGCTGTTAACCATTCCTGCCCTTCCATTACCCAAATTTGGTTGAAGGCGTTCACCAGAGCCATCTTAGAGAACACACGGGATTTGGTGATTGCCTGGCTGATCGTCCACTCCAGAGGCAAGGGGTAGGGATCAGAAACCGTTATTTTATTCAAGTGACCATAATCCATGAAGATATGGAGGGAACCATACGCTTTTTTGGTGAAGACAATGGGGGAGGCGACAGGTGAGGTCTCCTTAAGCAACCAACCTTTTTTTCAGCATATCATCCAACCAGGTATTAGGTGCAACTTCTTCCTCCGCTGTATGGGATACAATGAACAGTTGACGTTCCCCAACTCCATGGTCATTTGAAACCCACAATCAAACCTAGTGTGCTTAGGCAGGCAATCTGCCTTTTCTGAGTCAAAGATTCTTCAATAGCACATTAAGCTCTCAGGAAAATTGGCCAGGATGCTCACAGAAGTGGCTAGGGAAGTTATAGAACTAGTTCCTTGTGTCTTCTTGGAAGAGTTGGTCAAAAGGAATTCTCCCTCCAGATGATCATTAGTAGATGACAATGTATTATACTCCAAGTGAATCTTAACATGTTGTTGGCGCCACCACCCCACTCCTAAGATCACTGGAAACACCAAGTTTGGCATGGCCAAAAAGTGATCGCAGAAGCTGAATTGGTGTATTGAAAATGTGACTGGGCGACAAACCAGGTATGAGGTTTGGGTGGCTGATGATGAAACCATCACCAAAGGAGCTACATCCATGGCAAGTTCCGATTGCTGTGCCAGTTCTACACTCATAAAATTTACAGCAGCTCCAGTGTCCACCAGGGCCTCAAAGGAGACGTGATGGGACCCAACACTAATCTTCATGGGTAATAAAAAGTAAGCGGAGTTATCTTTAAAAGTAGTTGTGGATGAATCAAGTGATACTAAAGAGATGGTGGTGGGGTCAGGGGAACCATTAGGCTTTGGTGAGGAGCAAACTCATTGCAAGTTGAGATGTCAGACCCTACTGACATGGGCAAAATAGCCGCGGCAACTATGGGGTATAGGTTTGGAGTTAACAGACATTCTCCTTCTCGACTTAAGAAAAAGAATGTTGGAGGTATTAGTGCTCCCAAATCTGCTACTATGATTAGCCCATATCCTGTTTAATCATCAAATAGTATTGTGGATATTGATGATATGAGTACCCATGGCAAAAAGACCTTGCGGATTCTCGGTGGAATCCTAGCTATCAGAGAAATATGGTTTATCACAAAAATTGGCTTAAAAAGGTAATAATTAATAATAAGATTACTCCAACTTCTTGGCCAAATTCAGGGTGTTCGATTTCACATGAGTCTGTCCACCGCTGAGGTGAAAAGATTTTACCCGTCAATGATTGGGCGTGAATTAACAAATCATTACCACATGAGTCTGACCACCGCCAAGGTGCGAAGATATTACTTGATGATGATAAGGTAAAATTTAACCAATCATTACCACCCAAGTCTGACCACTGCTAAGGTGCAAAGATTTTACTTGATGATGATAGGGTAAAAATTAAACAATCATTACCAAATGAGTCTGGCCACCGCTGAGGTGAAAATATTTTACTTTCTGATGATTAAATATAATTCATCAAATTGTTACCATATGGGTCAGTTTTACCTCAAAATATTTATCCTTGATCTGATAGGCCAAAATTCATTAATCCTAATCTAGGTAACTCAGCTTTATATTCTTTTGCCTTGAATACCCATGGTCTCAAAATCCAAACTAGTTTAAATAGGAAAAATTAGTATTGAGAAAAGGACCTTCTTTTGGGTTTGCCCGGCTGTTTAATAAAAAACATAAAAAACTTTAACAAAGTGATATTTTATACTTTTATTAAAAAATAAGATTCTCACTTTGATAAGAATATTTGTGGCATCCATTGGTGGATCCCACAAACTGATGCTCACTACAGGGGTCAAATCCCCTGAATACTTCGATAAGTATCAAGGGAATGGAGGCTATCAACGTGAGTAGCTCTCCTGATCTATGATATATTTGCTCTCAAGAAGCAAATAGCCAGCTCTTTCTCCCGTCTCAAAAAGTTAGAGCAACAGCCCTTCAAATTACCTATAAAGGACAGATATACCCCGGGTGAAGGGAGTGTTGCCTCCTTTTTGTACATTTATGAAGCTGCGATGGATGGCGCCACTGATAAACACAAAGTTCAGTATATTCTTCCTTGTTTAAGCCGCAAAGCCCAATAGTTAATCGTCCCTTACACTGGATCCTCAGCACACCTGGCCAGAAGTTAAGAAGGCCCTCTTGGCTGAATTTGGATCCAAGCACAGCTTACACCGAGAAAGACAGGCTTTCATGCGCCTTACCATGTATGAGGGTGAATCCCTCTTTAGTTTTGCTGAGCGGTTCTATCTCAAAGCTCAAAGGCTGGCTATGTCAAACCTTCTTACCCTGGATGACGCTATCACCGCCATATTAACAGGGTTAGCCTCACAACCCTCTCTTGCCAGGCATATCATATCAGTGAAACGCCACTTCACAACTTTCCATAATATAAAAGAGGCTTTGTTAGACGTCGCCCATATTCCTTTAGTGAGCTTCAGCCTATGGAACCGTTGGAAGTGAGGCCACCTGTGCATATTCTCCCTGCAAAACCTGCTGTTTCAGTACGACTTAAACCGGACATTCCTCAGTCATGCAAAGCGGAGATCCCTACTGTGGGTTCCCTTTTAACTCAGCTAATAGGTGTGCGCCCTAAGGGTATATCCTCCAGAACTACTGGGGTTGTGAAAATGCCGGTTAAAGAGAAGCTAATTACCCCACCTCTCGTGGCTATCTCCCTCATTTCAATTACAACCTTGCCCATGGTTGAAAATACCCCTGAGGCCAACTATGAGGGGGGTTACAGTAACGTTGGGTACTACTTGTTGGGAGCTCCCGCGGAAGTGGAGGTCCCTGATCGCCTAAATGCTGGAGGAGTGGATGAAGCCCCCATTCCTGAAGAGACATATCTCAGTCAAGTTCTAGGGGAGCCAATTATTATCAATACTGCCAGAAATGCAGATGAGGTGTTGTCTCGCCTTATTCGCCCTATCCAGCATGGCCATACCATGCAGTCCATCCAGAAAAATTACCCTGAGACCGCGTGCAAATTAACCTCCAATTTCCATCTTAAGGAGGTCTTAGCGCTATCGCCCACTTCTGAGGGGATATTTACAAAGGTCAAAGTGGTTATCCAAAAGGTTCAGGTGATGGCTATCTTAGATACAGGCTCCCCGGTGAATGTAATCTCCTTCAAGTTGATGAAAAAGATCCAACTTGCACCTGACTTGGAGTACAACCAAGACTTTGGAACTTCTGGTCCTAACAACACCTGCGCACTGGGTGCTTACTCATCCCTTTCCATTCATATTGGGAAGCTTATTCTATCGGCCCCCACAGTGGCTTTGGATAATAACAATTATGATATGCTTATAGATACTCAGTTTATGATCGAGTATGAAGGCATCATCAACATGAAGCAAGGGTCCCTATCTTTAATGAGCTACGAGGTTCCATTAGTCTTATCCAACAAAGAACTCATCAAGAATGACGACACCTGCCTAGTTGAATACCCCTCTTCCACTTTGCCTTTACATTATGTTACCTCCAGGTGCAACACTAAGAAATTGCACGATTCAGTGGAGGCTAGCGAAGGTATTCCAAATTTTGTGGCAGATAAGTTGGTGATTAAGCCAGGTGAATAATATGTGGTTGACACGAAAGTCACATCCCAAAACCCCTTTGAGCTCTTAAGTGAGGCCAACTTTGAAGGAGAAGTTCAGGCTCCCCAAAGTACCGCCTAAAAAAGAGAAGTTTACCTCTAAGCCCGTGGAGGCAGCTGTTTCTCGTTCCAAGACTCAAAAGAATCGCTCTTCCAAGGATGTTACCCCTCTCAGACCTCAGTCTAAACCTTTGCACACTGAGGATGAAGAATATTATGCTGGAAAGTCTAGCCAAGCAAAAACAGTGACTAAAAAGGGCCAAACTGCAAATGAGCTCCGAGCTCCTCTACCTTCTTACCAAGTGTCAGATAGGGTTTTATACTACCACAATCGCAATACTCCCCAAAGTGGCAAACTTGGATCAAACTGGGAGGGGAAAATTTACCATCATACATAAGAGAGGAAATGAGTACTCTATAAAGTCTTTTGGCTACAAGAATTATCATAATCTGGGTACATGGCCTCTTCTTATGACCCTAGACCCCTACCAACATTCTTGAGGGGGGCAATGTTGGACATTCTCCATCAACTTAAGAAAAAGAATGTTGAAGGTATTAGTGCTCCTGAATCTGCTACTATGATTGGATCATCTCCTGTCCGATCATCAGATAATATTGTAATATTGATGATATGAGTACCACGGCAAAAGACCTTGGCAGATTCTTGGTGGAATCCTAGCTATCAGAGAAATACGGTTTATCACAAAAATTGGCTTAAAAGGTAATAACTAATAATAGGATTACTCCGACTTCTCAGCCAAACTTGGGGTGTTTGATTCCACATGAGTCTGCCCACCGCCGAGGTGAGAAAATTTTACCCATTGATGATTGGGTGCAAATTAACCAATCATTACCAATAGTATCTGAACCCTCCCATGGTGAGAAGATTTTACCCATCAATGATTGGGTACAAATTGACCAATCATTACCACATGAGTCTGACCACCGCCAAGGTGCAAAGATATTACTTGACGATGATAGGGTAAAATTTAACCAATCATTACCACCTGAGTCTGACCACTACTGAGGTGCGAAGATTTTACTTGATGATGATAGGATAAAAATTAACCAATCATTACCACATGAGTCTGGCCACCGCTGAGGTGAAAAGATATTACTCACTGGTGATTGGATAGAATTCATCAATTTGTTACCACATGGGTCAGTTTTGCCTCAAAATATTTATGTTTGATTTGATAGGCCAAAATTCATTACTCCTATCTAGATAACTCAGCTTTATATTCTTTTGCCTCAGGTACCCATGGTCTCAAAATCCAAACTAGTTTATATAGGAAAAACTAGTATTGAGAAAAGGACCTTCTTTTGGTTTTTTCTGGCTTAATAAAAAACATAAAAAAAATTAAAAATTTTATATTTTATACTTTATTAAAAAGTTTGATTCTCACTTTGATAAAAATATTTGTGGCATCCATCGGTGGATCCCACAGGAGTTTTGAGTGGAACTGGACTATTGTGGACAGAGAAGATCTTTACATCCTGGTTTAGTTGAAAAGGAGGGACCATTGCTGCACCAATATATGTGAGAAAGGCGGAAATGCTAAGAATAATGGTTGGTTGATTATGTCAGGCGAACAGCAAGTAAGAATTAGACTGGCCTGCCAGCCAGGGTGCCAGAGCACCTGAACGGCAAACCAGAATACCTGAGGCACTTCTGCTGATATGATGAATATGAAACTGGAAAGGAGTTCCACCAATATCTGCCGGTGAGCCAGAATTTTGTATAGGCACAAGATAAAGTACCAGATGAACATGGCTGTTAATCCCGAGGGGTACAATAGTGTCAGCGGATAAGGAGGCTTAATTTTTAACATTCAAAAACTAAATTTTGGGGAAGGTTGCTTTAATGAAAAATTCTAAGGAGGAAAAATCAACCAACAATTTTCTCAGTGCAATGTGACTTATTAAATACTCATCAATTTGGAGGGGAAACATGCCAGGATCAGGTCCTGCAAGTTTGACCTAACTGGCAAATTATTTGGGAAAGTGTGGGTTAGTTCCCTGGGAACTGACATCAAAAAATTCAGTAGCAGGCCAAGTCGCTGTCAGTTTGACCTCAAACGTTCAAACTAGAGCTCAGCTACGTTTCCAATCGTTGGCGCAATGGCGTTTGGCCTGACGAGTGGTGGGAATCCCCCAAGGCCACCCCACATAGGGGTGGGCCCATTTGGTTGGGAATAGGTTTGGGACGCCCAACCTACCCGTGCTTGGTCTCTGGGGCATTTGTTCATTTATTTTGCATTGCATCAGGCGCAACACCCACTTTGCCAGCAGAAAGCTTCAAAACCTCATCAATGGTGTCCGATGCTATTACCTGCCCATTGGGGGTGATGCCTGATGGATTTGGGAGGGGGGAGATTTTTCTAATTGTCACTTTACTGAATCACAACTGTCAGGCATTCTGGCTGATAGATTGGTCTTCATACCTTTTTGACCATTTGAAATCTGAGCATTGGGCTGATTGTCACTCAAATTAGTTGCAATTGATTTCATCTTGGCAATCTCAGCGCAGATTTCACTGATTCCTTATAGAAGTTCTGCTGAGGGGAGTGTAGGTACCAGAAGCGGGATCCAAAGTGGAAGGGCTTTTACCCAACGCTCATCTACCACGTGAGCGAGATCACCCTGAGTAACGAGGGGTATGGCCATCCTCTTTGGTGCCTTCTTGCTCAGGAATGGGAAAATGGCCCAATTGATGCCCAGAGGACGTTCCACAGGACTTACAGAGATAGCGTTATAAGATTTCAATCTCACAGTTGGGGGAAAAAGACAAAAAAGACAAAAATATGGTTAGATTTGGTCCAATTTTGTGCGCTTCATTATGATCACCCATTGACTATCTGAGAGATCAACCACCACGCGCACCTATGCATTGACATCTGCTGCTTTCACAGTTTTCATTCTGAGACCAACCAACCCCAGTTTATTAAATGTGGTGCAACGTATACATTGACCAGGAACTGTTTGTGCACATCAACACAAAACTTTTCCCAAATCGCTTATAAAATTATATACAAAAAACTTGAAACCATGATCTACTGACAATAGGGGCTGAGAGTGCAGAATTTTGATGTATTAGTTAAACTTTGCTTGCCATGTTAAAATCTTTGGTGAAATACTCAACGCTGTTTTCTTAGTTTTATCTTGGCTATTGGTGTTGCCAGGGTGCTTTCTAAATTTGGATGGTGTGAAAACTGACTTGTTCCTTTTCCACGTTTTCCCAACCCTTACCAGACATTGGGTGCACACTCATCTCCTCTTATAGATTATCAAACTTAACAGTCATTTATCCAATCAGTTGCAAATAGTGTTTGCAATGAGAAAGAAAAGCTCCAGGTTGCAATAATGAAAGCTTTAAAAGTTTTTATGAACTATACTAATGATGTAAAAAACATAATAGATTTGTTGATGCACAGCTCAATTTCTTAATAACTTATAAAGCAGTATTTTATGGTGACTGCTAGATAGTCAATTACTTGTACATATGCTTTCAACTGACTTAGTAATAATAGAAATAGCAATGAGAACCAAATAAATTTACTTTAAAATATTGAACAAGAATAAGTAGTTTTTTATTACTTGGTATTAGTAGAAAATTTATATAATAAGAGTTATTAGAACATATGTTAATAATAATTGTTTTTATTAACATATTTTTAATCATTATAAGAATGGTTAGCCTGACAGGTAAACCTGCTTCCACCCTAGTACAGGTTTTGAGTTCAAAACCTGTACTGGCTAGAAAGACTCTCGGTGTGGTATATTTGTCCCAAGGTTAACCCACCTCAAATATTATTATGTATATTCATTATCTGCACTAATACTAACGATCTATAGGTAAATCAGACTAACGTCATAGATATTATTTTTACTGCACATATATTCCAAGGTCAGTTAAAGAATAGTATAACATCTTCAAGATTTTAGATATTAATATTGGCTGGTACTTCCACTAGATTCACATATAGTAGCTGACTTTAAAAACCTCTTTGCAAAGCATAATCATTTTAGCTAGTTTCAACTATTATGCATTATCAAAAACAACAAGAGTATCAAATCCCTTGTAGATTAAAATTAATGATCTGATTCCTAATTATCATCAATCATTAGATTTTAAATCATATAGTAAACTGAACCAATCTTCAATTGTCATAACAATTCACTTATCCAATTTAGATCAATTAATAACTAAATTTTTTTGAAAAACCTATCTTAGGCAAAGCTATATAGTGCAGTCATATGAATACCCAAAAAAAAGCTTATCTACTATCTAAATATAAAGCTTATATAACATCTAAAGTGTAGTAATTAATTTTTATTGAGGTTAGATAATCTTTTACAAGCTCAGTAGGGTGGCTATACAGCTCTTAAAACAGATGCTTCCATCCAAATGTTCATCGTTTAAATTGGCATGCAGCTAATAGTTTGGCATAGTACATCATATTGAGGTCAATCCACTATAATCAGTTTTGTATTTAGCTTTATATTATCTATTTTTAGCACTAGTGGTGCCCAACCCCAGAAAGCTTAATCTGCCATGCATCTTTATTTGCAAATAAGCTAAACAAAGGGATTATTGTAAATCAAATATTACCAATATATCTCCTTAGTTATCAGCCTAAAAGCCATATCAGATGGTGAAGAAGCTTTGGAATCTTTTGTCTGTAGCCCGCTTTAGCTGTCAGAGCATGGCAGGCAACATTAGGGTAGAAGCTTCAGTGACTTGTTGCATAAGGAGGTATAGTTGTGAGTTTTTTCATTTATGAGGCTGGCGGTGTCCATTGCCTCAACGTATTAAGCAAGTTGACGCTTAGCAAAAGTGATGAGAGCAGGCACACAAGTGAACGACTTGATGCATTGGTGGTTTTGGGAATAATTGGTGTTAAAAAGAGAAGCTTTTGTTGCATTGATGTAAGTGCAGCTTGCACCAAAAGCAAGCTTCTCAATTTCATATTTTGCATCTTCATCAAAATCATGGGGGAAGTTTGGGATAGGAATACCCATTAATGAGTGTTTCATCGCCCCATGAAGCTGCTGGCAAATATTGTGTTGGCAGGGGCAGCTGCAGCCTGCATGGCCATTTTATTTAACTTTTTATAATATGAAAAACTAGGTTTTGATCTAAAATGATGAGAGCGTGAATTAGGAGGATTAATAAAAAATTCATCAAAGTGAAATATGGCTTGACACCCAAATGGCCAGTCACTGTTTGTTTGATTTTCAGTCTGGGAAAAGGCTCGCTGGTACTCCTTTACCTCAAATCCAGATAATATTTAAAGGGCTTCTCTCACCATTTATATAAGAATAACAAAATAAAATAAATATTAAAATGTTTAGTTATATAGAATTTTTTAAGTGCCATGTGGGGTAAAAAGAGTGAAGCCCTTATTAAATTCATAAAATTATTTAAAACGTGGGCTTGATGTTTGGATAGCTTGTGATTTCCAAATTTAGTAAAATGGGGTTTTAGCCTAGTGAAGCTCAGAAAACTCGCTTCACTATGGCTGAATGACTGATGGGGAGTTAATCGCTGGAAATATATACCCATGGGGTAACAATTTAATAGATTTTAGCCGATCCCCTTTAGCATAATTTATTGCACCCTGGGGGACCCCTGTCAAACATATAAAAGATGGTTGTCCCCATTTTAGTGCAGGCTTTAAACTAGTCATAACCAGGGGAGAAACCTTAAATGGACTCTCCAGGTTTACCCGAGGAGTTGGGAAGTTTGACTTCTAAACTTGGCACTATTTGCCTAATTAGTATTAATAGTGTTGCCCCAATTTGTAGGGTTCCACCAAGAATTGGCCAGGGGTCTTTAGGTTATAAATATGTTATATATATTTAAATCAATCTCATTATCATCAAGGACTTTTAAATGTCTGACAATTTCACTTTTCAGCTGATTTTGCCCCAAAACATTCTTATTTTGACCCAGAGGACAAATATCTGACACTGTTGTCAGGCAATTTGATGAACTTTAATTGATTTAGCTTGGCTAACAATGAACCAGACACTTGAATTGGAGCGGTGGATGAAGTTGTATGGTTGTGTACTGTTGACTTTGGTTGCTCACTGAAACTTATCCAGCCATCAGCTCACAATTCCATAAGCTAATCAAATTTTAGAATTTTTAAAAATTCAATTGGCTGCCGCTTTAGCAGAAGTGCCAGAATTCCTTGAAATTTGGGGTGAAAGGATTGAGCCCCATTATAAAAATTGGGGTGAGGCTTCAGCCAGGGTGACACTGGAGCGGTGCGCTGCAGAAGTAGCAGAGGTGGAAACCGTGGGTCACTTGCACTTCAAATAATTAAATTAAAAGCACAATGGTCAAATAGCGTGGTTGTTTTTGATGCGCACCTAGAATGGGTGATCAGGGGTGGATCTGATCGCCATGTGTCAGATTCTGGTGGTTGACCCAAAAATAAACCATTTGACAACCAACAGATCAGGCGATTGTCCTCCCAGTACTTAAGCTAATATAGTTTTCAACCAAAAAAGCTGACTTTAATTAACCAGTTTGGGCCAAATATATCAACTACAATTTAATCTGATTATCATATCAAAAGCTTGGGCTGAATACTTTAGCTCTTCAAGACTGATTGTCACTGCATCAAAACTTGGCATATACTCTCAACTAATCAGGACCAATATCATTAATCAGCATAAGAAACCGTTTGGGGATTGACCCAAAGATAACGTCTAAAATCTTATGGATAAATAGATAGTAACGTAATATATTTTTCCGCCCTAAGGGTGAAATTTGTATGCCAATATTCATAATTGGCACAATAGCACTTGCACATGGACCGCCCAAATTGGAGTACCTAGTGCTATTGAGAGAGGCCTACCAATGTCCCAATTATAGGTCATCATTTACTTTAATTAATGAAAAAGTTTATAGAAGATGTGTTTCGTCAGAAGTATGAATAATTTAAATCAAGAGAGATTTTAGGACAAATTTTCAAATTATTATTGTGATTTTTATCCCCTAAATCCTCCCAATTTTGAGAGTATCTTGCATCAATTAAACTTAGCTTTAGGTCTTAAGCATATCAGTTCAGAGTGCCAAACTGAGGTGGAAGATAATTTATTCAGATCGCGTATTTAATGTGGCCATGAGATGCCCTAGAGGTCTAAATACCAGCACCTGGTTTAATGAGCAATTATAAGATAAATATCAACTTATAACGATATATTTTGTTTTATCTTTACTAATTTTGTTCATAATCCTTTCTTTGAGAGTGCTGACAAGCTGGAAGTGCCAAACCCCCATGTCAGGATTTTGAGGGAGGAACTCCAACCTGTTCCCTATTGCAGGGGCCCTGAAGCCCCAAGAGAGTTAAGAGGCCATTAAGGCCCAAAGTAAAGCTAAAAACGGGAAGGAAATTGGAAAAAAACGGTGGAAATATTGAAATGATCCTTGAGGTATTTATAGAACCTCAATGGATTGGGAACGGGTGGATTCAGCATTGATTGCCAAAGCTGAGGGAAGATAAAAATAAAATGGGATTGGGCGCATCCTTGGCATAAGTCGCTGGTGCACCCAAAAGGGAAAATGATTGGTTAGCATCCTTGGCATTAGTCACCAGTGCCAAATTTAAATTACATTATTAGGGCTGAGACCCAATACTTCGGATTGGGCTTACCTTAAGCTAATGGGGAGCCCAATCTGGCATCTGCCCATAAGCGGGTTGATACCCCTAGTCAGTGCTTCCCCCAATTAAGGGAGAATCCTGAAAGAGCCCCCTCCAAGCCTCAAAAGGGGTCAAATCCAAGGCGGGGGCACCTGATCCAAGCTGCAGGGTGGAATGGCCAAGGTAGCCAGAGTAGACAAGATGGAGGGATCTGGTGAGCGTCATTGGGGAGTGGCCCCTGCATTGGCATGAGAGCCAGCATCAGCACTAGGGCTGGCATCAGCGCAGGGGGCTGGCATTGGGAGGAGGTCCCAGAATTGGGGTTGGCACCTGGCATTGGTGCGAGGGGCCAGCATTGGTGTGGGAGCCGGCATCAAGAAGAGGTCTCAGTATTGGGGTTGGTGCCCAGCATTGGTGTGGGGGCCAGCATTGGCATGGGAGCTGGCATCGGGAGGAGGTCCCAGCATTGGCGCTGAGGCTGGCATTGGCGCTGAGGCCAGCATCAGGGATGACACCCCAATAACCTGGCTTGCCCTCTTGGGTCAGAGGCCAGGGACTGCCATCCTCCTTCCGCTTTTAGCTCTTGCTGAGAGCTTGGGTGCCCTTGTAGTGAGCATCATTGTTGGGATTTTGGGGGAGGAACTTCAATCCAATCCCTATTAACAGGGCCCCAAAGCCCCCAGCGAGTTAAGAGGCCATTAAGACCTGAAGTGAAGTTAAAAACGGGAAGGAAATTGGAAAAAAACGGTGATTTTATTAAAATGATCCTCAAGGTATTTACAGAACCTTGATGGATTGGGAACAGGTGGATTCAGCATGATTGTCAAAGCTGAGGGAAGATAAAAATACAAGGGGATTGGGCGCATTCTCAGCATAAGTTTCTGGTGCGCCCAAATGGGAAAATGATTGGCTGGCATCCTCAGCATTAGTCACTGGTGCCAAATTTAAATTAAATATTAGGGCTGAGCCAATACTTTGGATCAAGCTTACCTCAAGCTAATGGGGAGCCCAATCCGGCATCCACCCGTAGGTTAGTCAAGACCCCTAGTCAGGGCTTCCCCCAGTTAAGGGAAAATCTTGACACCTCATCTTGTATCTATCCCTGCCTCATAAGACGTTCCTAATAATGAAGAAAATATAAAGCCCAAAATTGACCAGAAGAGTCGGGGCTATATTAATAAGCCTAGTGAGTTTCCACATGGTCAGAATACTATAAGCCACTAGCAAAATTGAGGATTAATCAACTGAACTTCATCCCAATTAAGCGTTCAGGAATATAAAAATATAGTGAGGTATCCTCGGAATTTCACAACTGGTGATCACTCAAAAACTGGTGACACTCTCTGAAATGGACTTAAATAACCAATTCCTGGTAGATTTGGTTAAACAAGAAAGTGACAATAAGATGGAAACTAGCAACAAGAAATTCTCAGATTATTTTACCAGCCGCCAAGTCTCCAAAGTTGGTACCTCCTACTCCCAAATTTATCATAGTGTGGGGAACTCATGCAGCAAAACCAGTCGTCCCAAGTAGGGATGAGGATGATGCCTTGAACAAAGAGGAATTTCAGTATCTTGACGGTTGTGCCAAGATTGTAGACCAGAAATAATGCAGTTATCCAGGAGAATTGAGAACTCAGAATGCAATTATGAATTGCAGATTCCTGGGTAGATAGTATGGCCAAAGATATTAAAAATATAACGTACAATTAAGCTTTATTTGAAGAAAAGCATGACAACCATAAAGAAGAACTTGATCCCTCAAAAAACAAAGCTGCCAATGCCCAGCTTTGACAGAAGAGAATTCGGAAAAAGCTCTGCCCATTTGGCCAAAAAAACAGTTTAGAAAAACAACAAATAAGGGCATAATTTAAGCATTATAATTCAGTAGTTCAGAGCAATATCATGAAATTAAATCGTCAGAAATTGACACCAATGCAGAAACCAATATTTTGAACAATTATTTTATGCCTAGAATCCTGACAGCAATCCTGACTCCAGATACTTTCTAACTGTAAAAAGGGCCAATTATGAGCGATGATACACCAAGAAGTTCAAGAAGAAGTACAACCCCTATACCCAAAACAGGGTGATATGAATTCAAACCACTTAATTTACCCTTTTTGATAAAGATGGGAACGTTCACTATTTCCTCAAGCTATTTGAAAAAGAAATGATGGGAGCATCAGACCATGAAAAAAGATCAGCACTGATTAACTCACTTGATGCCCATAGCCATGACCTTGTTATGACCTATTTGGGTGACGATTGGTACCATACAGATTCCAAAATTGCAGTAACAAAATAGTTTAGAAGGCCTGAGAAGTTATAAACCTGAAAAGGAGAGCTTCTCAATATTGAATTCAAGCAGAATGAGACTATTAAGTACTTTGCAGACAGATTTTTCCATGAGGCACAAGTTCTGCATGGGTGCAATGTAATAGATAAGTTTGACTCCAAGATTGCAATGGAGAATGCAGTTATTCCCTTCTGTGAACTGCACAATGTCATGATACCTGCATTCAATGGAAGCTTGGAGGTCCAAGTTTTTATTAATTACTTGAGAAGCTGTTCCCATAATTTCTATATCCCTAATCGGAGCAAAGATCATCAAAAATCCCAATTTTTGGCCCAAAAAGCGACACTATGTCTGACCAGGGAAATCTTTTTTAAACCTAAAAAAAAGAGTAAAACTCCGCAAAAAGAGACAATTTTATGCCACTAAAGTGTATCAAGCGGGGCACTTTGCTAGCAAATGCTACAGACGCTCAAACAAAAAGCCTGGGGTCAACGTTGCTCTAGAAATCAACAGTGACTGTGAGGCGGGAAAAGAGCAGGTGGAGTAGAGGCGAAATGCATAACTCCACCGATGTTCAAACAATTCTACCTGACTCTGGTGAGCTCTTTAGGACCAAAGATCTTGCTGAGAATAACCTCCACCATATCATGGCTAATGAAATCATGATGGTCAATACTCAGGCCACAGCAAAAGCAACTAAACCCTTTAAAAAATTATCAAAGAAGCCCAAGCAGAGGTATCAAAACCTTATGAGAAGCATATTATTGATAAAAGTTTAGACCTCCAACCCAGATGTTCAACTGAACCAACTAAGCTAACAACGTTCAAGTAGCTACACTCAGGCTGACCTTAGCAGATAACTTCCCAGATATTTTCTCAAGCCTAAAATCACACCTGGAACTTGGTGTCATAATTCCAATATGACTGAATGATAAGCCCTAAGTCAATATGGTGGAACAAATGGAATTCGCCGAGTTGTTATGAATATAATTAATTAAGTGCCTCAAAATGAGGCGATATTGGGATTATTGGGAATTTGGCCAAATTGGGCGATTGTGCATTAACGAATGAATAATTGGTGGAGCCAATGAGATACAGAGAAGTGAATTACTAAGCCATGAAAGTGGTACCATCCAGAGTCATTACCATACAAGTGGGATGAGATGATTGAAGAAGGTTGGTTGTTAGTTTTTTAAGAGTGAAGATAACAGCAAGAATCCGCTGTTTTAATTTATAAAATTAAAAGAGAGTTGAGGGAGCAAGTGCTCCATATTTATTTATTTACTTATAAGTTTTTATTTATAAGTTTATTCTGTCGTGTTGAGGACAAAGATCATCATATCATTAGTCATAATTGCTCAGTGGGTCAAACCCTGTGCAAAATCCGTTGACGTATCTCTCAAACACCGCCAATTTTATAACAGTGGTGCTCAGTACAGGGGGCCCATTGATCAATCACATAGACAAGTAAGTTTTTTCTGTTGTTAGTCATGTCATATCTGGTTTGCTTCACTAAGGAATTATCTCAAAACACTGCAACTGTTGAGTGCGCAGAACTCAAGCTTGCCCTAGACGCTGTGATCAATTGGAAAAAGGAACCTCTGCAAGAATGTTGTATTGACAAGCTA
>JAKSZP010001843.1:0-63656 GCA_022478985.1 Massospora cicadina | reverse complement strand
GCCAATTATGGTTGGTTTTCTTGGATTGAGAGGAAAATGTTAGGGACACGTTTTCTGATTCTTTCCGTTTGAGGTCTTGAGGATGTCCAACGCTGGAATCCTAGCCAGGATGGGGAAGACCATCGCTGCCAAGATGAGCATGGGTGATTCAACAGCAACGGCTTCCATTTCATTGAAGAGGCGTCAACTGAGGGTTAGACAGCTGAATCCCCTACTATTTAATTTCCTAGGATTTACTATAACAAAAACCTTATTAACTACAAATGTATTATAATATACAGTTATATTATCAATTTGGTGTATAGTTAGACTATCAGCTTCTATTGTGTCATTATATCTCAAGGATATTATTGCAGAAGGCAATAATTGGAAGACTCTCAGAGAGAAGAGTAAAGATCTGAGCGGAGATCTAGAGACAAAGGAACACAATCAGGGATAGCTGCCAAATGTGTGTTGGGCTGAGAGAGACTGTCACTGGGGTATCTCAACAAAGATTGGGTGTACAAGAGTATAGGGAACAAATCCCTATGAGTACGACTTACAAAGTATTTAATTGTAGATATTGGCCAAGTGTTGGGCCAAATAATAGTTCAATCTCAACTATGGATAATATTCTCCATACTATTATCAATTAATACATTCTATACAATGCGACAAAGTGCACAAGGAAATTAAACCTATGCAGTAAAAAGGTTACTGGGTTGATGGCCAATAATCAACCTAGAGTAAATTTTTACAGGGGTCAATCCCCTTTGCTTTAGCTCAGGTAATTGCGTTGAAATCTAAGTTGACTACCTGATAAAGCGTATCAGGCGCGTCATCTTCCAAAAAAAGATCAGAGATATCAATATCATTATTCATTATATCAGGCGTGACAGGTCTAACAGCGGTACTAGATCATCCTTTGTATAAACTGCTGGTACTTTTCCTAACTTTGAACTGGTTTCCTTTTCCTTGGTCAGAATGAGATAATTTGATCCTTTAGCTTCTTGTCCTGACACTGGCAATTACATGGTCATGTTTCACATTGGAAACAGCGAATTAACATTTTGTCCACACTTTTTTAGCCTTTGGGGGTTTTTCCAATATGATTTGACTCTCATTCTCCTTAGAGGGTTCAGCAAAATTTAGCTATATTCTGAGTTTTCGTCAGTATCACTTTAAAATTCAGTCAGGAGAATTTGAAATTCGATCCAAGCATCTTCAAATGGTTTACCATCTTTGAGGTCGTGTTTTGAGTTACTAGTGCTGCTGCCATAATCTGATGCAGCTTGCAGAAGGGCCAAAATGCTGCCTGCATGGCGATGCATGCATCAAAGTCAGTAAGAATTTTTGCCCCAGCCAGGAACAAGGTCCTTGATAAAAACAATTGGCAAAAGTGGCCAGGGTCTCATCCTTTTAGAATTGTATACCTTAAAATTCTTTCTTGCAATTTGCCTCTCTAATTGGGCTTCTCAATTTCAACATGGTCACTTCTTTTGCTTCAGCGTATGACCAGTTGGCTTCATTAAAGTAAGGTAGCAACAGATTATGGCAATTGGTGCTAAGACAGTTCATTACAGTCACCTCTTTTTGATAGTCCACATACCCAAACATCATCATCTCAAGGAGATAGAAACTTGCTTAAGCTTTATCCCAGTGAAAAGCAGCCAGTTTTGATCTATTCCAAAAACTCTTTGGTTGCTCCACTGACAGGAGATTCCTGCCCAACAACTCGATTAATCATTGGTTTGGCTTTGGGAGTCATTTCTGACATGCCAGCGAACAAGTTAGACATATTTTGGGGTAGGGATGTCTTCCTGACTGGAGTTTTGCAGGTATTTAATTGGCTTCATTCACCTCAAGTTGCGCACAATCACATTTGTGATTTTCTAACTCCTCAATGCGCTTCATCATTTTTTCAATATCTTCATGAACACATTAGAAGCGTTCTTGGTCTGCTTCACGTTCAGTTTTTTGGAATAAAATTTCCTTGATGAGTTCTCCCTCTTTTCACTTCAGAGACAACTTTTCCACAGAGGTCATTATTTGTGTTCCTGACTTGTTTATCCAATTCTTCTTCTTTAAGTACCCGGTCTTTCAAGTATTGATATCAGCTTAAGATGCCAAGCTAAGCACGTTTTGATTGATGGTCTCCATCTCCATCCAGAGCTTCCAAAGTTAATTTATATAAAACATTATGGATTAAAATTGGCCTTGACAACTCAACTACTCTTTGTAGTAAGAACCAATTGTTAAATTGGAAATTTAACTCTTAAGATTGTAGCTCACTTTTGCTCCCTTATTTAACTGCACAGATTCTTGACATATTGTGTTGATTAAGTTTGACTGAATAAAATGGGGCAATAATAGTAAGAAGAATATTATTTGAGTGAGTGCTCTTAAAGCCACGTTGAGTATAGGGTCCAACGCTAAACAATTGTTTTTCCTTTTGAAGATATTTTTTGAACTAACAGGTTGCTCTTCCCTATTATCTTCACGCAGAGCTAAGTAAAGATCTGATAGCAGATTAAACAGCTTAATGAAATCCATTCCTTAGACTCTTATCTAGAAAAATCTATACAGCCATTTTTAAACAAGTAAGTTTTTATCAAATTAAGATCAACTTTTATTAAAATTTGGGGGTTTTATAGTACACTTGGCGCACAGCTTTTCAGCTGCCCACTGGAGATTAATTAATTTTTCTACAGAAGTTTTTTACCCTTGAATTTTGCTTCTGAATACTGGTGTGTATTATTACCTTGGTTATTAATCAGTATCATAATCCTTAATGTTCAACAATCATTTATTAATGTCAGGAGCCAGACATCAATTTATTGGAGCCATGTTTCCTGATGACGCCTATTACCACTGGCACAAGCGTTAAAAACAATTTAGTAGTTACATCAAACTCCTCAATAGTTTAATCAAAACGATTCATCATAGTATTCTGACCATTAAATGTTAATCCTTCATCAAATCACCTACAAAGTATTGTGGGTATAATCCCTAACGAAATACTAATTAAAATAATTATTGGATACCATCTATTGATTATATAAGACTAACAATTTAGTCAGCAATCATCACCAAATATAAGATTGCAATACCAATCTTGAAAAATGCTTAATCTGCCAGTGGGATGGATAATGTGGTCAACTGAAATTCCAACAGGGTGCATTCTTTAGAACTCCAAACTGGGATTTTGTCAATTGCTACCTCCAGGTTATAAAGAAAACCTCAGAGCTAAATTAGTTCAAATAGTTTAAGCGTGGAAGCCCCTTCAATCCCAGCTTCAAAAGCTGGACAGGCCTAACCCAAAATCATCTAAATTTTACTCCAAATAACGATCAATTATAAGTCTAAAATTGAAAATTAAAAAAAACTCTCTTTAACCGCTCAAAGTCACTTTTGAGCGATTTTAAATTTAAGTTTATTTATCCACAGCCATCTGCCCAAACCTATTCTTTGATGTCCTTGGCTCTGCCGCCTGCCACCCCAGTGTGGGGCAGCAGTGCACCCCCACCTAGCGTTTTCCGCCCTGCAGGCAAGCGCGTTTGGATGGGTTCAAACAGCCCGCCCACTGCTTCCAACCATTTTGTCCCCCCACGGGACTTAGCGCTCCACCTGGCACGCGTCCACCCTTCTCGCCCCCATCCTCTCGCCCTCCCTCGCTCTGCTATTCGCTATTGCCTCAGAGTGGACTATGGGCATTTGTTCCCATATGCTGATAAGGCAATTATTGACCTAGCCACTACAGCCTTTGCGCCAGCTGGCTTTATAGACTTCCGCCCTTTTAAGGGCTACTTTGACGTTGGGTTCCAATCTGAGGAGGATGCTGAAGCGGCAGCACAAACTCCTCTAATTCATAAAAAAAAACCCATTCCCACTACCCATACTCGCCTCCCTTCAGACACCACGCTAGTGGTATCCTTTGCAAATCTCCCATTCCACCTTCCACCCCAGGTTTTGTATGACCAGTTGGTCGCGGGGCTCATGGCTTATGGCACTCAGCCCAACCTCATCTTTGCCATTCCATCTGGTGCAGAACGCCTTGCTGCTCCTCGTGCAACAGCCACCATCATACCACACCACCCTACCATAGCCCAACAAATCCCACCCCGCGCTAGTGTGGCTGCAGCGCCTGATCATTTCTTTTGGGCTTGGGTCAATAATGGTAGGCAGAGTTGTTCCCTCTGCTTTGGCCTCGACCATGCAAAAAGAGTGTGCCCTAAGGCCAAATCCACTGATGCAGCTTCTGAGCCCCCTCTGGAGGTTCAGTATGGGGCGCTTTGCTGCCCCTCCCACCCTCCAATCTCGTTCAGTGGGCCCACATGGAAAATCAGCCCCACCCAAAACCTCCATCCTCACTCTCCCACCTAAATCTACGCCAGCCAATCAGAGCAATTCTTGGACTAACATTCGCACCCAAGCAGCTGCCCATTTTCCCAATCCTACCCACTCAAATTTAAATGCCACTATTCCAGTGAACCAAAATCCATGGGATCTATTGGCTGAAACTGACGAATCAGGTAATATCCTCATTAGTAAGCATACAGGTCAACCTCTCTGCCATGGCGATTATGGTTGGGCAGAATTTTCCCTTCCTGACTTCGATGAAACCCCTACCCCTCGCCATTTCGCTCTTTACCCAATACAGCCCCCTTCCAAAGTGACCACCAGCTCGCCTTAGCTGCGGTGGCCTCTCCTCATTGCCCAAAACTATGCACCGCGGTGGCCCAGTCAGTGGCTCAGCTCCAGCATGGCCTGCCCACCATCTTCTTCCCCCCAACTTCCCTGAATCTCCCTGCAGTGACATCTCAAAACTATTTGATGATGCTGAAATCGCTGTTATGAATGTCGCAACGCTTGCTTCATTCAACCCCTCAGCCAAAATCACCCGCCACAGTATCTCCCTTTTCACCCAACTTTCTGAAGCCCGCAAAGAAGCTGAAGTTCTCCTCGCAGCTTTTGTTGAAACACTTTCCCATCATTATCTTGATGCAGAAGTGGAAAACTCCTACTACGCTGACCTCAGCCCCCAATATGCAGATGCCCCAACGCCCTGGCTCTCTGCTCTGATCTAGTACTGTAACCAACACCCCTTGATCGAGGTGGGTCTTTCTGAAAACCAACCCCCTGACCCCTCCTCACCCTCTGCCATGGTGGGTTAAGCAGTTTCTGCTTCCCACCTGGTTAGTAGTTTGTTTTGCCGTTTTGAGTGTTGTGATCAGTACTGTCCATCCCCTGGTCAGCGTACCTCAAATAAATTGATATTGCCATGTAAAGGGCTACAAGTTAAAAAAATTGAAAATTAAATCTCAACCATTGTGTGGGACGGAATTTCCTATGGTTACAGTGATTTAAGCCCATCTTATGTGAAACTTATCATTAGATTAACCCTTGTAAAAGGAAATCCCTTTTGGCTCATAAGCATGGGTGCAACTCATGGTCCCACATATAAGTAACCTTTTTAATATAAGAAAGCATGAAATATACTATCTATAAATTCAGGTGCTATGATAAAGCGTTGATGATTCTTCTAGAGGTCTCCTGGCAGGCATAAGAGGCCTCAACCGCCAGAAGTATAAATAGCATCCCCACCCTACCACTACTCCAATAGATGAGGTGAAACTGGTGGAATATGCGACAGGGTTGGGTATGTTTAGAAAAATAGCCTTTACACAAATTTAGTAAAATTGAATTTGGAGTTATGTAACGCTCAGAATACCCAATTTTTGAACATTGCATCAGAAAAAATCACATTCCCAAAATAGAGTTCCATCAATCTAATGGTAATCTAGGTGAGATTACCAATTTATATGAATTGCTGCTGCTCTGAACATGACCTAGAAAACTCAGTATTGCTCTGCTGACTCTGGTGTCCCACTTGGATGAGGTATGGGGCCAATCCAATCTCATCACCTTTAGGGTCTCTAGAGTAACCTAAATAATACTCAGTAAGCCAGGACATTAAAAGGAGCTCCTTTACTGACCACACATTATTAATAAACCTAATTCTTCAGGAATTTAAACTAAAAAATAATATTGTAAAGCAAAGAATTAAGTTTATTTGTGATAGAGCGGCAGTGAGTGAATACCTTAGAACTCTAAACTGGAATTTGGACCATTTCTACATCCAGGTTATAACGCAAACCTCAGAGCAAAATTGATTCAAATAGTTTAGGCGTGGAAGTCACTTCAATACCAACATCAAAAACTGGACATAAAACTAAACCAAATTTATATAAAATTCATTCCAAATTGATGAGCAATTATAAATTATAAATTTAAAAAAAATTGCAATCATTGTGTGAGAATGATTTCCTATGTTACAGAAATCAATAAACAATCTTTCACAAAGCTAATTGTTACATACAGAGGTAGAAAGCAGCGTGCACTTCACAGCTTGAAATTAATATCTAATTTATATGACCACTGAAGGGATTTAGCACCACTGCTCTTGTAAAAGTGTGTGTCAACCTCTGACAAACTAGGTTAAACCCTCTTAAGAAGGTACATATCCTTAAAAACTACATAACTATAATAAGGTTGGCTCAGACCAATTGCAAGTTAGTTTTCTCTTCATCTGAAGTGATCATATGACCCTAATCTAACCTGATGTTGTCCAAGAATGTGATCTCGAACTTAAGGTATCATATTTACTGAGCTTAAGCGTCAACCTAGCTGCTCTCAAATGATTGACCACTTGCCACTTTTGAATCTCATGGGATGCTATAATAGGAAAGAAAACCAGAATGTCGTTTATATAGGCTAAAGCACATACACCCAACAACTCCCTCAATGCTGCATCAATATGACGTTTAAATTGCAGGTGTACTCTTTAGCTTAAAGGGAATGTTATAATTTTGGACGGTATCATTATAATCCATCAGGTTATTTGCACAGGTCAAACCCACTGAGCAACGGATGGATGATGTGGAGATTGTCAGTCCTTCGGACAAATGTGAAAGTCTACTTAAAATAGGAGCAATTGCCCCAATTAATTCTTTATTTATTTTATTAAAAGTACAGCTACTTTTCGCTGTCTCATCTTTCCTATGCTAAAAACAACCTACCTCTCTCAATTGCCCATCTCACTTATATACATCAGCTTCAGTTGATACTGCTTCTTATGGCTTGAGCTATTATAATCCGCTTATTCTCCTCAAATTTTGGCTTGTTATTCTCTAATCCTCTGTCACCCTAATTGTAGGTGATTTACTTCATATTCATCAAATATTGAAATTGAATTATCACATTATTGCCTTATATAAAGGTGATCCAATAAACCCAATATCCAATATAGACCCATTATATCCCAATATCGCCTCATCTTGAGGCACTCAAATAATTATAACTTATACTATTTGGTGAAATCCGCCCTGCTGTCCCACAATTATTGTCCATTCATATCAGAATCACAACATTACCCCCACCTTGACTGGACAATAAGATCCTATTGTTTGTAAGGTCAGAGAAACTTTGCATTTACTCAGTTAATGATCTGACCACTTGTAGGATCCTTGATGGTATATGCGTCAACTCTAGTTTTCTCTATTACTTCAAATGGACCAATCCAGATACTGGCCAGCTTGTGTTTTCACCTGAATCCATGTTAGTCGTGAAAGAGAACCATATTGCTTTCCTTGAATGGCGCCAGCCCACTCCGACCTGCCTGATCAGCAGCCTAATTCCTGATCTTCTTAGCTAAGCTAAAGGAATATGCTTTGGTTTGCAATTTGATCAGAATGTTCACAAGGTTAGTCAAATAGCGGTGGGGCTCCAGTCTGCTAGTGTCTTCTACACACGCATAAAGCAACTCCAGAAGAGCTGGGTGTCAGCTGTATAGTAATTGGAGTGGAATCTTTCCCATAGCGGAATGGTAACTATGAATAAGCGAACATGGCAGTGGAAAGGAGAGAGCTCCAATCAGAAGGTTGATCCATTACTAATTTTTTTAGTATGTTCACCAGAGTTCCATTCACCCATTTGACCATTCCGTTAGACTCAGGGGTGGTATGGGGTCATCTGAACCCCGTGGATTCCCATAAGCTCGTTCAGCTTGGGGAGGATGTGCAAGGTTAAGTTAATTCCATTATCATTGAGAATAAACTGAGGGCAGCTGTGTCGCTGAATGATGCATTTCATCATGAATCTGGCCACTGTAACTGCCCTCAAGTCTTGTATCGCCCTTGCATCAATTTACTGGGTCAAGTGTTCAATAGCCACAATAATGTACTTACAACAGTTGGCTCCTGTTGGCAAGGGCCCAATGACATTGAGGGAAACTGTGTGCCAAGTGAAATGTGGTTTCACTAACCAATATGACGTTGTACAGCAGAATGGCTTCTCGACTTGGCACTGATGGCAACAGGAGATAGTTTTAAGCACATTGAAACTCACACTTTCCCAATAATACCAGGGGCATAACAACTCCATAGTCTTATGCACTCCACCATGCCCAACTGCCCTGTGCGCGCTCATAATGATTCCTGGTCATGCTGATGGGCGTGGAAAATTCACTGTATAATTGCCAATTCATTTGTACAGTTTTCCATTCCATTGGAAGGTATTCGTGCACATTTCATTTAACACTTTGATTACTTGGGGAGGTTTGTCATCATATTTTCTTCTGAGAATCTTATCATACATCACATCGCTGAGGTCCGCTGTCACCGCAATAGTTGGTAATTGAGATAAACAGTCAGCGTTCTGATGCTTTTCTCCCAGCCAATGGAGAATATCAAATTTCATAATCCTGTAACTTGAGAGCTCATCAAGCCAACCGTCCTTCAGGTTCTTTGAGATTCTGAAAACAGCGTAATGATGCGTGTTCTGTTATGACTTTAAACTTTACCTCATGCAGATAGACTCTGAATTGTTTATATGCGTAGATCACTGGTAAGCACTCCTGCTTGGTCACAGTATAATTTCGCTCGTGACAGTTCAGACTTTGACTTCAGAATGCAAAAGGATGTTTCTCTCCCTCATTGTCTTTCTGAGAAAGTAATTCCCCAACAGCGGATAGGGATGCATCTGTCCAAACAATAAACTCACAATCAAAGTTTGGATATTGCAACATGGTGCACTGATTAATTCCGTATGGAGTATATTAAAAGTGGATTGATGACATTCCATCCATTTGAACACAACGTCTTTTTTTAACAACTCAAATAGCGGCACCCCAATACAGCTAAAATTAGGGATAAAGCGCTGGTAGTAAATGACCATTCCTAAAAATACCTGTATGTCGCACCTACTGGGAGTAGTCATTTTGCTGATGGCCTCCACCTTAGCCAGTTGTGGTTACAGCCTTCTTGAATCTACCACAAACCTCAGGTATTCCAGCTGATCTTTGAAGAAGTTATATTTTTGAGGTTTAATTTTAATGTTTGCTTCAGCCAGCTGATGGAATACTGCTTCAAGGTGGTCAAGATACTCTCTATAAAAGGTTTGAGAGAAAACGTTAATATGGTCGAGGTATACTAGGATGCATGAGAGTTTCAGGTCGCCAAGATAGTGTCCATGGCATGCTGAAAAGTAGCCGGAGCATTACACAGTCCCTGAGGCATCCATGTTGGTTGAAAAGGCCTTTAGAGGTGATTACAGCGCATTTTTCCTGTTCTGCCAGGGGTAACTCGATTTGCCAGTAACCTGATATCAAGTCCATAGCAGAAAAGTAACGGGCTCCCCTAATCAGTCCAGAGCATCATAAATTCTGGGCAAGGGGATACAAATCCTTTTTTGTAATACTGTTGAGCTTCTGGTAGTAGATTACAACACGGTTGGTACCATCCTTATTTTTTTACAATTAGTAAAGGTGAAGCCCACGGGCTTTTGGATGGTTCAAGCATCCCTTGCTCTATCAACTAGTTGATTTCCGCAGTAACCACGTCTTCCACTGCCCGTAAATGCCATATCAGCCAAGACCTTATAGGAGGATGATCGCTGGTGTCTACTCAATGGACCACCCCCAAGCACACCCTAAATAATAATCATCAACTGCAAAATCCCCTTATACTTCTGAAATAAAGCTTTTTCTTGGTCTTTTTGCTCTTCTGATAATCCCATTAAATTAATCCGTGGTAACACCATTAGTACATCAGCCAATGTCTCAGTTGGTAGACCAAAACCATCCAATGATCCAAAATCATGAACCTGATGAACCTCATCTAAGGGAATCAGATGTAGATACACTACAGCTTGGTTGTGGCGGATTTTCATTGGTTCACTACGAAGGTTTGTTAACAAACCCTTAATCTCCTCATATCCCAGAAGTATAATTCCTGGAGCCATGTGCAGCTCAAACCGTGCTTGATGATAGAGCCCAGTGACTTCCCCATGTAACCCACTCGGCACTTCCAATTCTAACTCATTGTTCACTAAGACTTGATGGCCAGAAGGGATAGATATGGGCCCTGCTGCTCGAAGAGGTATTCCTTGATATTCATATATCTGCTGAGGAAGGTCCAAGCCTTGTGCTTTAGTTGATGGTAGCGAACTGGCCACACCCCATCACTATAGGCAAGGTTGATATGGCTTGTATGCACTGAATCCTTCAGACTCCACTAATGGTAAAGTAAATTGGGATCCGCTGACCCATAATGGATAGGGTCTCCTCCATCATATCAATGACAGCCCCAAAACGGCACAGGAAAGCGGTCCCAATTAGAAGGTCATAGTTTTTTTACTCAGTAGCAAAATTGCTAGAGCTATAACGACAATGGACCCAAAGCGCAGAGGTAGTGCACTATAAGCCCCCTCAGAGACAGTGCTTACAGCTCCAGCAGTTCCATTTACCATTTCATGGTCCACATCAGGTTTCAACGTCAACTTTGCCATCAATTTAGTGGACACTAAGTTGACTAGAGCCCCAGTATATATTATAGCGCGAACTCTATTTTCACTACAAAAATATCACAGTATGTACACTCAGAAAAAGAATATTGACTGTTTAATATGTGAACATTTATGGGCTCTCTTTTCCCAAGAAAATTCATTATCCCCTCACCGACTTGGGGATATTATCTGACAATGGCATCTACTGGAAGGGCGACGTTTACTCCTTTCATAGTTGGCGCACCGCGGCAGAATTAAGTTGATCTGAGGAAGTTTGATCAAGCATTTGACAGACATATGGCTTCAGTTGTTTGGGGAACTCTTCTTCCGCCGCCACCTTGGCTTGAGCTCAGGTTACTACATTTACTTCTCCAACCAGCTGCTGATATAAAATTCCATCATCGTACTGAGGGACTTTTCAGGGTATACTGCTATTGATTCAGGGACCTTTTGAGTGGGTATCACGGAGGTAGAGGGTCCCATCTCTACTCCGCTCCATTTTTCCCTGATAGTATTGATCTTGATGTACGTAGTTCACATGGCAGTTATGGCAGAATTTTGCCAAATGACCAGGGCGACTGCATTCGTAGCAGTTAACCCCATAAGAGCCACATACTTTATTATCATAAGCGGGTCCAGACCAGAAAGTTTGGGGTTATTCTGCATAACCAGCCCCAGGTTGGTAAGCTGATAGTTGATGTTCAGCATAGTTGGGTCCAGGTCAATAACTGGGTTTCTGACAGTTTTCATAGACAGCCATTGACGCTGATCAAACTGTTGAGTATAATTTGGCTGAGGATGAGGCGCAGAGTTATAGAAATGCTAAGGGTTACTAATTGGAGCTGGAGGCGGATGATAGTATTCGCCTGAATAAGAGGGTGCAGTAGCAGCGGTAGTCTTACATTTTGTAAAGGTGGTAGAAAGTTAGGTCTACATGACACAAAAACTGTACAATCTTAAACAGAGGTAAGTCATCATCCAGAAGCGGCGAAATAACATTAGAAAGTTCAAAATATAGCTTCACCGCAGAGGACATGGCAATGCACATGTAGCTTCCGCTAAGTACCCAGCTCCAATCAATACATGGGCTTTTGTTGTTATCGATCAGTGAACTCTAAGAGAGTCTTGTTTTGATGGAATCTGATTGTTAAAAATTCGGCTTTCTGCTGCAACATCTTTGAGTTCCCCCAAACAAGTGGAGTACAATGTCCTTTACATCCTTATAAGTGACAGAACTACTTGGGAGGTATCAGGTGACCTGATCGGCGCTTCCTACATCCAAGGCAGATATTAACAACTTAGTCTTCTGTCTATCAGAGGCTCCTTCTGCTGCAAACTCAAACCGTTTGAAGAACCCATTAATGTTCCTGTTGAGGTCAAACAGAGGTAATTTTTCGATATTAACTTCCTAATACCGTTCACAGGGTTTTGGGCCATTCTGAGGAATAAACCAAGATCCAAAAGCAGATTCTTGATGAGGAGCTGGATTAGCAGGAGTTGGGATATCCACCGTTTCAGGGGTAACATGATCTTCTGCCATGGGTGGTACCACCATTACTTGGGGGAAGTGTCGTTCTGACTCATATACGTATCTGGTACTACCATCTTAGGTGTAGTAGCTTTAACCAGTGTCATATTCTTCCACGTATGATGCCTCTTCTTGATAGTCATCATTGTTTCAGCGAGAAGACTGAGAAGGATTGGTCAATCTTCGTTTCTCACATTGCAGAAGCTCAGTGGTATCATTCAGTCATTCTGAAAGTTCTTTGTTTTGTAGCCCCAGGATCTGCATTTGGCTAAACGTACTACCAAGTTGGTGCATGACAGTATCTCGTTTGTGAAGAAGTTCATCTTGGTTTTGAGTTCCGCGTCAAAGGAAAATTTGAGTTCCTCATATCCAGCTGGTGCAGTGTTTTACGAAGACTCCCCAACAACACAGCTTGGGTAAGGCATGGCGGCGACTGGAATTCCAGAGTGTTAGGTGGTTGATCAATGGGCCCCCTGTAGTGAGCACCACTGTTATAATTTCAGACAGTATTTTTAGAATCCATCAGGTTAATTGCACAGGTCGAACCCACTGAGCAATGGATGGATGATATGGGGATTGTCAGTCCTTTGGACTCACGTAAAATATATCTAAAGTAGGATTAATTGCTCCAATCATTCCTTTAATTTTTATAAGTACATCTACATTTTGCTGTCTTGTCTTTTCTACACTAAAAATAACCTACCTCTCTCAATTGCCCAGCTCACTTATATACATCAGCTTCAGGCGATACTGCTTCTCATGGCTTAGGCTATTCTATTCCACCGATTCCCCTCAAATTTGGCTTGTTATTCTCTATCCTCTGTCACCCTAATTGTAGGCGATTTACTTCATATTCGTTGAATATTGACATTGCCTTATTGCCTTATATAGAGGCGATCTAATAAAACTCGTTATATCCAATATAGACCCATTATATCCCAATATTGCCTCATCTTGAGGCACTTGGGTAATTGTAACTTATACTATGTTTGGTGGATTCCGCCCTGCTGTCCCATGATTATCATCCAGTCATATCAGTATCACAACTGGGAATAACCCAAAAATCGTAAAATTTCCTCCCCTGATACAGAATGCAGTGAGCCTTTCCTGCCTCTTTGTGATGCATATCCTGGTTAAAGTCATTTAACCTAATTTGGAAAAGACTTTAGCTTTCACCACATAGCTGGAAATCTGTGCCTCCTCCGGAATAAGATCTAGATCATGACTGATAAAACTATTCAGGTTACCATAATCTATACAAGGACGTAGATTGCCATCTGCCTTTTCCACAAAGAGAATTGCTGAGAATATTAAGATAATGCTGAATATGGCTCCTTTCTTAGCTTCTCTGTAACATATACATCTAAAGCTGCCTCTTCCAATAAGGTCAACAGGTAGATCAGAGAAGAAATAAAAACCAGGCCAACTGTGAGTTTGAAGTCACAGTCAAACTCTGAATGGATGGGAAAGCCATTTGCAGAAGCTTCATCAGATGAAGATTCCAGCCTTTCTAAACAGGAAGGTAAGTGAACTTATGAAATGGGCTTCAGCAGAGGTGCAAGGCTAAGTTTGTGTGCATTTGGTCATTGGAGCAAATCACTCTGACTGTTGATTATAGACAAGGCGATTACTAATTCTTTTCCATACTTCAAGGATAGCGTCAAAGTTTGGCCTTCAAGTTTGTTCTGATATTAAATTCCGCCACCACTCCAGTCCCAAGATAATTGGATACATGAGATTTTATCATGTCAAGGAGCGGCCAGACACGTATAACTTGCTAACTTGATAATAAAGCAGCCCCTAGAATTTCAGTGTGGAAATACCCTGGGAGTCGCCTGCTCTGAACATACCACTAGGCAAGCAGTTTGAATAAAGGTATTTAATTAGGTCTTGGTCAATAAATTCTCAGAGGCACCGGTACCCACCAAAAATTCGTTCTGAATTTCACTAAAAAGTTAAGATAGAGATGTAAAAAGCAGAAAATAATTAGGATAGTTTATAATAACAATAGATAGAGCCAACAGCTCACAATTAGGATCTTTCTTTGGCATAATCATGCCATCAGGATAGGTTTCTTCACCAAACAATGTTAATGTTAAAGGGTAATTTGCCACCCTTACTGCTGAGATTTTTCCTCACTGCAATCTCTACAACAGCATGCTTACTAAAATTTTATAATATTTACTCTTGTTCACCCTCCTGAGATTGGCGAATCATTTTAGGGGACAAGAGCAGGTTCTCAATGCAATATAATAAATAAAATATTTCCAGGATGGACCTTTAAGAGCTTCTGAATGCTTGTTTGTATTTATGCTTTATTTTTAAAAACTGCGCTTTTAGGTTCCAACGGTAGGATCCCCAAGGTTTTTGACAGCTGGACATATCCATCCATCATCATATTGGCAGGCCCTCTTCTGATAAGGGTTTTTACATCTTTTAAAAAAAGTTCATGAGTAAAACTTACATCAGATAAATTTTAATTAATGTACTGGGGATAGACCACTGGCTACCCTCCTATTCTCCAAGAATCATGGTGGGTCACCATAGAAGACCTACTATTCTGAGGTGAAGTGTTGTTTTTAGGGCTGGTATTTATAGGAGCTCCCACAAGCGAAAACTTCTTGACCAAACTAAATATATTTCTCAAAAAAGAACTGGACCTAGACCCTTACTGACCCTCTTATTCCACCTAGAACAACGTTGGGTCATCGTAGGACACCCTTCAATTTCAGAGGCAAAGCGTTGGTTTCAGGACCAGTACTAATAGGTTTTCTGCAGGTGAAACATTCTTGTAAAATTAAATGTTTGTTTAATTAAATAATTAGGGCTAGACCCCTGCCGTCCCTCTGAATTCACTACAAACAATGAAGGCTCAGTGTAGCATTCCTACATTCTCAAAGGCAAATTGTTGGTTTTGGGGCTGGTATTTATAGGGGTCCCTGAGTAAAACATCATCATAAAAAATTCTCCTTATGTTGGGGCAGGATAATTCCAAGGAGACTGACAATCACATGATCATGGTTAGCAGGTGGAGCCCGCCATACCTAGGTATTCATTGTACAACTGTTCTCACTTATTTATGAAATGACAGTTTTATGACTTCAGACAAAGATATGGCCTGGACCTGACCATAAAAATGATATAAATAAGACTTAAGGACTTACATCTTGACTGGGTGCATATGAATAATAGAAGGTTTGGAAGGGGGATGAAGCGTGCTGACAAGCTTCCAGAAGGCGTTCAAATCTTCTATCAACTTCCCAAATACAGTTACTTCTAAAAATTATAAGTACCCAGTAAGATGCATTGGGTGAAAGGTGACACAGCAAGTCACCGCAGTGAGAGGGCAAAAAAAGTTGGTTTGTATTTAAACTGAAGGAAGCTTTAGAAAAATATAAGCAAGCACCTACTTAATTTTCAAGATTAACTTACAAGGTATTTTTGAAGCCTACAGCAGGGCTGATAAGGGTCCTAAACCACCAAGTATGTGCATGAAGGGCAGGAAACCCAAGATAAAGGTAAAGAAAGAAACGTCAAGCTGTGCATTACACAAAATGGATGATAAAGCCATGGTGAGAAACACAGCGACTATGAAAACCAGCCAACTTCCCCCTTACCGCTTGTTGAAATCCTGGTTAAAATTGTACTCGCTAATGCTATTGCACAGGTTTTAACTTTATTTTAAGCAGAATGATGAGTGTGAGAACTCGCAACTTCTGGTAAGGATTAGGGGGAAAAGTTGATCACAAGTCTAATTTATATATAAGTATATATGGAAAGAAGTTAATAATTTTTTGATGATGTTATTATTTCAAATTGGGGGTAAGAAGCGAACCCCTATTGTTATGGGGACTCCTTGTATTTAAGGTAAGTTGAGGCTAAAAATGAGAAGGGTGGCAGAGTTTAGAAAAGGTGAGGGAGTTCCCAATTTGGCTAAATGCCTATTTAGCCTATCACTGCTCTTGTGAGGCGTATCACCTTGGCAATGCTTAATTTTAAATGGGAGATCAACTACTGGAATGACATAATCATGTGGCAGCATTTTAAAATAATTCGCCAATCAGCCATCTGAAAAGTGTTGGTTTTCTTAGTGACTTGAATAAAATTTGAGCTGGTGCTTAATTGAGGTTCCAGAGGGGTGTCCTATTCCACTGGGGTTGCAGAGCCCCCACGCCAACTAGATCATAAATTTTTGATGGAAATTAGGGTATAAAAAACTCCACTTATAAAGTATTCCACTGAGAGTCAATTAAGGTTTTTTTGGCTATTACTAGAAATATTCTCACTGAACTTTTACCCCATCTTGAACAAGTAAATGTCCGACATTACCCCCTTCAAGAGTGCTAGGGGGAGAATAGGGGCGCAAGGAACGTCCATGGTTCATCGATGTTAAATTCAGAAGCAAGGGATTTAATTGAGTTCTCATTCCCTCTCTTATATGTGATGGAGAAGGGTCCTTCCCAGATGGACCCAAGATTTTCCCTCCAAGAAATGATACAGTTGTAATAATAGTGGACCAAGTCTGACACTTGGAAGGAAGGAAGAGGTGGCCGGAGCTCATTAGCAGCTTGGCCCTCTTTGGTAAAAGTTTTTCTGAATTGTTCATAGCCTCAGACTGTAAATGGATGATGTGCTGGGCTACCTTTAATAACTTGATCTGTATCAGACCTAGAAGAGAAAACATCTTCAGATAGTAAATGCAGCCATCCCAGGTTCTCAGCCATACAACACGTGGAAAAAAACATTTTTGGGATCAGCTGATAACTTATACAGTAGGCCATGAGGGCACTTGGCAGATATATATCCCATTGAAGAGGGCCTGAAGTAGCCATCTTTCATAGTATAGAGACCAAGGTTCCATTAACTATTCTACAGTATTATTTGTGGAAGGGTTTTAAGGGGCTAATAAGAGTTGCTGGGCTCCCATGGAGGTGGCTAGGATCTTGACCACTCTGGGGGTAAAGTTTTTCCCATTTTCACAGAGAAGAACCTGAGGGCAACCATGGCGAGTTTAAATACACTGGTGGAGGAAATGGCAGTGGCTTTGTCTATCTGAGATGAAAGTGCCACAGCCTTTACCCATTTACTTTAGTTATCAATCCCCACCAAAATATATCGATTTTGCACTGTAGTTTGGGGTAGAGGGCCAACCACATTTAGGCTTATCATGTGAAGGGCTGTTAAGGAGTGGTAGGTTGGTATTGATACCTGATCTTATATCTGGATTGCTTTTTGCATGTCAGACAGGCATCCAGGACTTCTATGATGATCTCCATGACTCCCTCCCAGTAGTATCGTTCTTTAATCCAATCATAAGTTTTTCACACTCCGCTATGGCCTAGGATGGAATGAGACACCATAATTATGGGTACTCTCTCTGAAGGTCAGGATAGGCTAACCAGCTCACCCTACTTCTTTATATAGCTTTCCGCTCTCCACCTTAATGTTGTAGGAATGTTGAGCGAGCATTTTCTGAACATGTTCATTCTCGTCTTCCCACGCTTCAGAGGTCATTAAGAGTTCATGTAGCCTCTAAGCTTCACTATTGTCTAAGTGAAGGACTGGTAGCCGAGTCACCCATTGAAATTAATGTGGTGCTTCCCAGCTTGGTGCTCAATGATCATATCATAGTGCTGGAGCTTCAAAGACCAACATGCCAACCGCCTAGTGGGACCTTTCATATTCTATAACCACTTCAAAGAGGCGTGGTTTGTAGCCTTTTTAAATGAGGTTCCATATATGAAAAATTGGTAATACCTGAAAGCAATTAAGACGGCCAGGCAATACTTCTCAGTGACGCTTAGTTGCGTTCTTCCTTGAGAAGCACCTTACTGAAGTATGAAATGGGATGCAAATCTTACGTTTATCCAATTGAGCCAAGGTAGCTCCAACAGCATAGTCGGAGTCATTAGTAAATTTATAAGGGTAAACTATAGCCAAGGTGGCGTAAGATTGGCCTTTGCTGCAGCAACTTCTTTAGCGTCTCAAATGCGGCCTTTTGTTCTGCTCCTTAATGGAAAGGAGTGTTCTTAGTCAAGAGGCATATGTGGGGCTCACTGAGCTGGGCGAATTTGGGGGTGAATTGATGGTAATATCCCATCATACCCAAGAACATCTGGTATTGTGAAGGGTTTTAAACGCAGGACTCTTGGATATAGATTTAACATTATCTTGGAGGTTGAATCCCATCTAGTGAGATAGCGTGCCCCAAAAATCCTGCTTCTTCTATAAGAAAGTACATTATGAGGGTTTTAGCTTTATATTAGATGCCTGCAAGCATTGAAAAACTTCCTATAGGTGCAAGAGGTGCGCATTAAAAATTTTTGAGAATATGGTGATATTATCAAGAAATGATTGAACAATTAAATTAGGATCCTGCAGAATGTGATCCATGGCTCGCTGAAACGTGGTAGGCGCATTTCATAGTCCCTGCGGTATCCAAGTGGGTTGGAATAAGCCCTCACTACAGATAAGGGCACATTTCTCCTTGTCCTGTGGAGAAATGTCCATTTACCAGTTTCCACATGCCAAGTCCATAACGGAAAATACCTTTGCTCCAGATATTTGTGACAGAGCGTCATCAATTTGAGGGTAGGGTAACTATCATCTTATGTGAAGTTATTTAATTTGTGGTAGTCTATAACTACCCAATGACCTCCATTCTTCTCCTTTATGAGCAAAAGCGGAGATGGCCAAGGGCTTTGAGAAGTACCAGAAGTCCCGCTTCCAGTAAATGCTTAAGCTTTATTCTCATCTGGAGCTCCTCGACTTTACTTTCTAATAGGGTTTGGATTGGATAGGACGGGCATCACCAAAATCAATGGTGTGGCTCCAATACTTCATATTCCCATAGTCAGTATTAGATTTGGAGAAGATGTTGTTATAGGACTCTTATTAAGTGTGAAATTTTCAAGCTATGTGGGGTTATCTAATAAAAAAATTTGAACGTTGCAAAGTGCATAGCAATTGACCAATAGGTAATCCCATTTCTAGCATAGACCCAATACAATGGACTTGTCATATGTCCTCTATTATAATCAGCAGGGCTTTTCCAATCTCCTGATGCTTCTGTATGACCATGCCCTTATTGATAAGATTCTTAAGCAGGAGATAGATTTGTCGCTGGTAGGAAGGGTCTAGGATACTGGCAACACCTCAGGTTCAAAAGGACTTATCCCATCAATGCATGTTGAGTGCAGTAGGAAGTTGTGGGGGATTTGCAAGGTTATCTTGATGTCTAACACCTTTTGTTCACCTGCTTTGACTACTACCCCCTCTGAAGCATACAATGGAATGCCCTCTGAAGCATATATAGAGTCAGGAAGCTTTTTTGTGTTCTGCCTGATGTGGTATAAAGTAGAGAGAGAGCGGAGGAAGGTTACTCAACTAAGAATGTGTGTTCTTTCTTTTTAATTCATCATTTGTAAAAACTAGTGAAACTTTATAATTGGATAGGAGAGAACTCCTGTTTCATGTTGATAATTTCGTAGTACTCAATCATGAATTGAGCGCTAATGAGCAGGTCATATGCTTTATTGTTCAAGACCACAGAGTTATGGTCAGGATGAGCTTTCCAAATTCGTATGGGAGAGAGGAGTAGGTTAAAATTGCTTGCGTGTTGTTGAGACCTGCAGTTCAAAACTCTTGTGAATAGTCCATATCAGGCGCCAACTTAATTTTTGGATGAGTTTTGAAGAAACCACAGTGATTTGGGCATCTGTATAAAGGATAACTAGAACTCGCACCTTGTTAATGACAAACTCTAACTTGTTTATAATGCCACTGAAATTAGAGAGGAGGGCTAGAACCTCCTTCAAATGAAAAAAGGGGGCAAGGCATAGACCGGTCTCAGGGGATCTATCTTTAATATTGGAAGGTATGAATATGCTGGGTGATCTAATCAGTGTAGCAATAAGCTGGTCAGCATCATTGGCGGTATCAATAACCTCTGAACAACTTGATCCTTGTTTGAGTTAGGCCCGTTGGGTATCATGGCCATATATACTCTTTCAGGTCTCAACCTATCCAGTAACTGCACTGTCATTGGGTCTCCTATGACATAATACCCGTCATCTTCCCAACCCCTTTAGATTTGTTGTCCAAGGGGTTATTGATACACACCAAAGAATCAGTGAGAGGGGGGCGATAAAAAGGCTTATCCTCATATAGGGGAGGGCTTTTTGGCGCTCATCTACCCTTTTGGCTTTTGGAGGGCCATCATAGCATCACCAACTTTTGGTAGCACTTAGGAGAAGATTTCATTGGACACACGGTCAGAGGGGAGGCCGTGGATGTTATAGAGGACGGCTTTGAGTGACGTGAGGGTGGAGCCACAGGGATAAAATCCCTAGGAGAGGGCGCGAAGTGAGATGAGAACTCAACTGATTTAATAGGGCTGACTTGGGGTTCAGGTGAGGGGAGAGAGCACGATCTTGTCACCCCTAGTGCCTCTGAACAACCTTTAATGGAGTAGGGCAATCTAACTTGGGTCGCTCCACAAGAACAGGCTTTGGCTGAGTAATCAGCACAGGAGGGGTCAGGAGAGTCAGCGTGGACTCTGTTTTCCAAGTGATTGGGGAGCGTTCCATGATATGTAATACTTTAGGGTTTAGCACAACTCCCTGGGTTGGCGTAGCTTCATGGAGATCAGCAACCCCTAATAATGCTTTTTTATATTATGAACATTCCACGGGGAAAGTTTCACTGAGACATTATCAGGCTAAGTAGTAGTAGGGCTAATCCAGCCAGAATTGCATCAACCGCGTCATCCAAAGGTAGCATTTTAGCAAGCAGGAGAGGCTAGTCTGCACTGTAAAACCAGTCAATATAGGTGGAAACTGATTCTCCCTCTAGTAGACTTAGGCACATAACTCCTGTTTTTCTGCACAAGCTCTGCGTGGATCCTGATTCCTCAATGAGCACTTTCTTCACTTCTGCCCAAGTATTAAGGGTGTCCATATAAGTAACCACTACCTCTTGGGCAGAGCAGCTGAGGCAGGGGAGGATGTGCTTTATCTTTTGGGAATTGGTTGTCCCTTCCATAGCAGCCTCATAAATGAAGAGAAACGAGGCAATGCTACCCTCACCTGGGGTAAACTTATATCTGAAAGAATTTTGAGATGGCAGGACTGGGCCCATAAGGGCCTCAAATAGAGCACTTTTCAAGCACTTTAAGTTGAAATAAGGTGTTGAGTAACCGCATTTCAAGAGCAGCTATCATGAGTTCAGAAGCAGTGGGGGAGGCTAGGAAGGTCACTACCTCCAACAGAATTTATTATTAAAAATGTTTTTGTGGTGTACAGGACCCCTGTATTGAGCACCACTTTTGGAACCCTGGTTGAGTTTTTACTCGCTGATGCTATTGCACACGTTTTAACTTTATTTTAAGCAGAATGATGAGTGTGAGAACTCACAACTTCTGGTAAGGATTAGGGGGAAGTTGATCACAAGTCTAATTTATATATAAGTATATATGGGAAGAAGTTAGTAGTTTTCAAAATGTTTTTATTGGTAAAAATTTGGGGGTAAGAAGCGAACCCCTATTGTAATGGGGACTCCTTGTATTTAAGGTGTTGGGGCTAAAAATGAGAAGGGCGGCAGAATTTAAAAAAAGTTAGGGGGTTTTCCAATTTGACTAAATGCTGATTTAGCCTATCACTGCTTTATAGAGGCGTATCACCTTGGTAATTCTTAGATTTATATGGGAGATCGACTACTGAAATGACATAACCATGTGGCAGCATTTTAATATGATTGCGCCAATCAGCCATCTGGAAAAGGTTGTTTTCTTAGTGACTTGCACCAAAATTTGAGCTGGTGCTTGGGCAAGGTTCCAGAGGGGTTGGCCTATTCATCCAGGGTTGCAGAGCACCCACACCAACTAAATTAGGGGTTAAGGTGGAAGTTTAGGAGTAGAAGGATTACTCCAATTAGAAGGATTCCACCAAGAGTAGATTCAAGTTTTTTGATTATTACTAGATGTATTTGCCACCAAACTATTCTTTACACCATCTCAAACATGTAAATGCCCAACACCGCTAAGGGAGAATGCTGCATTGAAAAAACCCTGCAATTATAGTAAAAAATTTGGTCGTCCAGTGTGAGGAGCGTTTCTATATCTCTAACTGAATAATATTAAAAGGATCAAAGAATTCAGCCCTGTATAGGGTCAACACCCTCTTAGTTTATATATATAACTCAGAGTACCTCCATAAGGAGGTAAACCACAAGGGAAACAAAAGATATCATATAGTTAGATAAACAAGATAACAATAGTTTTTTATTTAAAAAAGATGACTAACAGAAAGATTGGTCAACTAAACATATCTATAAAGAAAGTTTAGGATTTAAGAAGTTTTTAGAAAATAATGAGGTGCTACCATCAATGGTAGTCCCATACCATGAGTAGGTAAATCTGAGACTTAGAAATGAGATGAATGTTAATTGTCTTGGTAATATCATATCGCAAAATCTAACAAAACCCTTGTTTGACAAAAAAACGTAATGAACTGTCTCATTTACAACATAATATGCGATTTTGACGCCAGTGATGTGACGCCAAAAACCTCATCACGCGCTATTTGGAACCAATCTGGGCCCGCCTGGCCTCCACCCAGCATTGATCCAAGGTATGACTGAGATTAGGGAGGTTGTACAACTTAGTTCCTTTGTTCTTATTCTCTTCCCCTTTTTCTCTAATTTACTCCAACAATCAGGACATGAGTTATGACACAGAGTATCAAATGGTTCAGATTGCAATATTTGCATCAAAGGTGATCACTACAGGGGGCTTTGTCAATGTGCTACTTGACTAAACAGAGAAGTTTTGTTAGAACTTTAGGTTAGCTTTAAAGCTATTATTTTTTCTACTCTGGATGGCCTCAGTCCACTTACACTATGTCATCATTTGCTCTGCTATTGGCGCCGCTACCAACTTTATGCAGTCTGTCAGCATCCTTCTATAATAATACCTTTTTTAATTCCATTTGACGCTATCAGGTTCCTGAGCATTGTCAACAATTTTCTGCGGTGGCAAATCTTACTAATCCTTTTCTTTCTGACGTTTTTTTGGAGATGAGTGGTACTAAAGACCTCTTTACCATGTTGTCGATGAACTACATAATGAAGTCCTTAAAATCTTTGCTCATGGCGCAGTAGCCATTTTGAAAGAATTCAATTTGTTTAAGGTGGGGTATGTGTTGGAATATTAACCAGATTATGTTTCTTTCTATGGATTCCAAATTTAGTGTTTAATTGGTCAGGAATTACTATTGATTATATTTCCTAGTTTTAATGAGATTATTATTCTCAGTCATGATTTAACTCCTCCTTTAAACAAGTTTGTCTATTATAATACCCATCTGTTACTAAGAATACTGGGCCAAATTGCCAATAGCATCTGAGTTTTCCATTTTAAGTTCTAATTGAATATAAGGATGAATACTACAATTAATGATAGTTTATTAAAATTCACGGCAATTGATGTTGAGTATAATTAATAGTTTTATGGTATTCAATAGTAAGTTACAATTGAATAGTAGGATGAATGCTACAATAGATGTTGTTTATTGAGATTTACCAGCAATTGATGCCAAGAATAAATAATATTTTTTAGTATTTCATGTTTTTCAGGATTTACTGGAAATTGATGCAAAAGATAATTAACGCATGGTTGCCAGCAGGTGCTGCTGAGAAAAACTGACAGCGAGCATTTAATTTCTTGCTTTAAAAAATGCCTAATTTTTATTTTTTACTAAACCTCTTTTTAGCCTACTTTTATCAATTTGAAGTTTAATTGTATCTCTGACTTTTAAAAGTATAATTAAAAGTCCCAGGGATGGTTGACGCCATCACTTCAATGACTGGAGATACAAGGAACCTCTCACACAAACTTACCTGGCTGGCTAGCTGACAACAAGGGACTAAGGGAGATTTTATCTGGCGTACTGGGAGTGTTGAGGACATATCTAGGCGCTTAGGTGGGTGTAGGGCTCTGAGCCTGCCAGTGTAGTTAATTTCCTGAGGGTAAAGTTGTTAAATATGCTTAGTTGTGGAGTCGATGCCATGATTTTGTAATGAGAGGCACCCAGTGAAAGCAAAAGAGCAAGGGTCAGAAGTCTTCATACTGTTGGCCACGCACATTAACAGGATACCAAATGATGCAGATTAAAAATTTACAACAGCCACTAGGATGTAATCTCTGGAGGCGCTCTAATTATAGCAGCTTTTAGAAATTCACAGGGTTTGATGATACTTTTAACATTTATAATAGTATATGATTATATAAAAAAGTGTGTAACACAATATAATGTAAAATTAGTATACTTAAAAAATAGTAGCATTATTTATAGGCGTCTATATAATTTAATTATTAAGGTATGCTGACCAGGGGACAGACATTACTGAAGCTTAAAGAGCAAAATAAAAGAAAAATGAACAAAATCAATTAACATACCAAAATGAGCGGACAAAACACGCAAAATAAACAACCAACTAGGTTAGGGACAGCGGTGAAATCTTATAACACCATGATGGAAGTGGAGGGAGATCAGGGTCTTATCCTCAGCTGCAGATTCCTCTTCTTTGAGAATAGAATGGGCCAAGGCTGAGAGCAAGGGTTTATGGCATTGGCGGTATGCAGTGTGAGGGTGCTGATGAGTGGATGCTCATGAAAGTCACAAGTCTGACAAATTGCACTAATATATAAGGATTAATATTTCTTCACATGAATTTAGGCAATGAGATGTTAGGAAAATTAGGGATATTGATGCGGGTAAATTTAACTTATGATTCTGCACATTACCATTTGCTGAATCGTTATGGTGGCTTGTTTGTGGAAATTGAGTGATTTTGCGCTTTCCAGCGTGATAATGGTTGGGAGGAAATGAAAGAAGGGATACTTTTTGCAAGCATTGCCACTGACTTGGTGATAGCTTTATAGATATATGACAATATGGCTGTGGCAGCTGCTTTAACAGCTAGCTGGTAGTCAATATGAAACAGATTGGTATTTAGCCGTGGCGTGTAAAAACAAGGGAACTAAAGTAGTATTTTATGAATGGGTGAATCTCTCATTGTGGACATTAGTCCTCAATTATATTACAGAATTCAAAATTCAGCCATTAAGCCCCAAATTTCTGGTTTAATTGAATTAAGTCATTGGCATAAGGTTGTAATGTGTCTGGCATTGAGAGGAATCTTAATATAGAACAATTGTCCAAGATGGTTCATGATTGGTGATAACTTTTATGGCAATGGGCTGAGGCAGGTCCTGATTGATCGCTGCAGACACTGCTACAGCACCAGAATTCATGGGATGGGGTATTATAGTTTTCCATGCCAAAAAAGCGTGAGATGGCGGCAAATTGGGGCCAGTGGATGAAGACGCAGAGCTGGTGGAAGCTGAAAGGAAGGAGCATTTGTTCTTTGAGTGATTCAACAAAAAAAGGATGGACAGATAGTCCACCCACCCTTGACGTAGGCCCAGAATGGATGACTGGGGGCAAAAGTGAAGATGGAGAAGGGAGGAATTAACAAGGGAATTTTATAAAAATCAGGGCTGGTTGTGGCAAACGCCAAAGGCCCAGTGACGTGTGTGGAGCATTAATATCACAAATTATATGACGGTGTTGGAGCTTTAGCTGCCAAAGCTTTCATCAACTCCTTATGGGGCACCGCTGGGAGAAGGTGGGTGGGAAACCCAGCAGACCAAACCACCAATGTAACGTATGGTTGGAACTGGGTCCAAGTGTTATGGAGAGGGGCACCCTGGAAAACCAGGGGTACAGTTGCCGCAGTGGCAGCACCAGATTTACAAGTGATACTGAAGTCAAATGACTCCTATAGGATAAAATTCTTTAAAGCTGGTGGGATGCATCAGACTTTGGACTAAAATAAATGATATATTTATTGTTTTATGTGATAAATTTCCTGTATTTGACCCTAAGGCTGGAACGCATGCTGCTTTAAGGGAGCACCAGGGGACAACAAGGCACCGCTTGGGTATAAGTGAGATGGACATCAAGATCCTTGGGAGAAACAAATAGTCCCAAGGGTTTGGTAGGGTTATATAAACATTCAAAGAACACTTTCCCGCTGGGTGAAAAATGCTGAAAATTTCACCACTGCCCCACACTAGAGCAGCCAGCTGGGAATCTGAGGACATTGGGGAGAAAATGGTGGCAGATTTTCAAAAAAACTAAAATATTAGCTTAACTTTTTAAAAAATTTGCTTAAATTTATGCTGAGCTATAAAGAAAAAAATTAAAGTTCATAAATCAAATAAAGATTTTTTTAAAGTTAAAGGGAAATGATAAGATAATGGCTTATCAGGTAAATTCTAGATAGCTTAAATACATTAAACCTATAAAAATATAATTTTCTAGAGTATCCAGTGTTAACTCTCTTTCCGCTTGGTGTAACTCTTGAGCCAAATTACACGAATTTATAAAGAAAATCATTTGCCCATAGTAGTTTTGCTCCGATTAATCAGATTCTCTGCTGGCTGCTCCAGTGTGGGGCAGTGGCAAAACTCCCCCCTCCATTTTCTGTCCGGCAGGAAAACGTGCTAGGACTGGTTCACCCAGTCATTTTAAACCTATGGGCCAATTTGTTCCACCCAAGTACCTGGACGCCCACCTTGCTCATACCCAAGTGGTATCAGGCTGCCCCCTAGTGCTCCCCAGAGCAGCATGTGCTATGGCCTAAGGGTCAAATATGGGAAACTATTCCCATAAATGACCAAGCCATTATTGAAATGGCACAGGCAGTGATGACACCCGCTGGCTTTATCAATTTCTGCCCCTACAAGGGGTATTTTGACCTTGGCTTCACCTGTGAAGCTGACGCTGCCACTGCAGCAACTGTGCCCCTGGTATTCCAAGGCACCCCTCTCCCTACAACTTGGTTTTGGCTCCCAGCGGAACCACTTTGGTGGTCCAGTTTGCTGGCCTGCCCACCCACCTCCCCCTGAAGTGCTCCACCGGGAGCTGATGGACAGTTTAGCAGCCTATGGCTCCAACCCCATCTTACAATTTGTGGTCCCAAATGGGACCACACGACTTGCTGGGCCTCAGGAATATGCCACAATAAGCCCTGAATTTAGTAAATTCTGATGGCAATTCCCCCACACACTGTTATTCCCTCAGCGCCTGACCATCTGTTTTTGGCACGCGTTGAGGGCGGGCAGATGATCTGTCCATCATGTTTTGAGTTAGACCACTCAAAACGCAAGTGCCCCTACTCAAACACTTCAGATGGATTGGATGACTCATCAGCTGACCTCCAATCCGCTGCCCACTCTGTACAATTTCAGGCATGGGGCACAATCCTACTTTTCCACCCCCAAAGCCTGTTGCTGCAGCTAAACCTGCAGCTACCAATCAGCCTCCTCCTCACCCCAATGCCATAATTAATTCCTCCAATCAAGCATTGTATTGAATCCCAGTTTGATCCCATACTTCCACAAATGATTAAACAAACCTCAACTGTACGCTGATTCCCCAATCCAATTCAACCAAAACCCATGGTAATTATTGGCTCAAAATGACGAATCAGGTAATTTCATTGAAGAACCATCTCTTCAGATCGAGTGGTTCATTAATGTAGAATGGGACGCCAAACACCCCCTCAACTTTATACCCCACATCCAAACGCTGAATCATTTTGCAGTGATCACCAGCTTGCAGTTGAAGCAGCTGCAACACCAGATTGTCATCCCCTGCGTAAAGCTGTCACTAATTCAGTAGTGATACTCAAAGGAGGAATTTCACCTCCTGTTATACCTGCAACCTTAACCCTAAAAAGTAAAATCAAGGTGAACCAGTATTACAAAAACGCAAATGATGCTATCCAGAATGTGGCAACTATAGCACAGAATCCAAAGGCAAAATTAACCCAAACCTTTATTGCCATGTGCGTAAACTCCCAGATGCCTAAATTAAAGCTGAAAAAGCTTTAACTGAATATCTTAGTGCCATTTACCTAGCTGGCAATTTCCATGAAATCCCAATCATCAGTGATATCAAACCACATACCGCAGATACCCCAACGCCATTACTGATGGTAGTGACATTTACTCTACTATGGGAGGAAGAAGCTGCTGCCAAAGAGGCTGCTGAAGATGAGCCCCCTCAACCCCCTCCCTTCCGCCATGGAGGGATAAGCGGCTTCCGCTGCCCACCTGGTTGGTCAGTTTTTGAAGCGTTTCACTCAATCCACTCATTAGGGCGTTTTGTTTGAACCAAATAGTTACGTTTTTTAGTATATTTTTAGTTTCAGTAATGTCCATCCCCTGGTTGGCTTGCCTCAAATAATTAGAGTATCCAGTGTTGCATTAGTCTGTCTAATGATTAGGAAGAGAATCATCAGGCAGCTCTTCATTGTACTTCATAGGAACATTTGATTATTACCCAAGTATAAAGTATTAACACAACATTGTAAAGCTGAATTTAAATTATATATTGCATAAAGAAATTCAATGATGACTCTGAGAGGTAATTATTGATTGAGGTTACTCCATTTTAATATTGCTTAATTCTTAGGTTGAGAAAGGGGGTCACCTTAGTGCATCATTAAGTGGGGCGCTAATAAGGCGATTAATCCCAGATTTCTTTAGTTGTGAATTCAACGTTAATGATCATTTGATACTATGTAACTTAAGCTTTAACTAACAATTTTTGGCCTTAGGCTAATAAATTATAGATTGATAAAAGTAAAAATCATGATATAGGTTGAGATTTCTTAAATAAATAAATTAAATTAGAAAGCATAAGGTTAAGACTTCACATCTTTCAGAATAAGCACAACACCTGTTGCAAATCCAGTTGAAAATAATCTATTTAATAAGTCTAAATAAGGCAAATTAAGCGAAAAGGTCTGGAATGGGGACTAAACCTGGCACTGAATTCCAAAATTGAAAAATATATTTTACCAATTGATTTTAAATGAACTGCTTGAGAATAAGGGGACTCAGCTGATAATACTACTGTGGAAAATTAACTGAGTCAATGTTTTCTGTCAAAATCAAGATGAGAAACTGGGATCTAAAGCTGTTAATTATGGCATTTGAGAATGGCAGCTATTCACTATTATCATAGTTAAGCTTTATAACTCCCTCATCCTATCACAACATAGTACCCAGCACCCTGCTAATGGTAGGGTTTTGGGTTAATTTATTACTATTTCAAAGTTATGTTTTTCATCTAAATTTCTTATTTTCTTATTTCCAAAGTATTGTTAGTATTGTGCTATTTTTGTAGGAGATTATGGTAGAACTTTCAATTTAACTTGTCAGGTGTACTAGCTCAAATAAACCAGTGCACCGCACCCCCACTTTCACCAGTGTTAAAAACCCAAAGTACATCCCTCCATCCCTATTGAAATTGACCCCTTGTTGAACTTTTCAGTAAGGGATTGTTTATCAAACCTTTGAAAGCTACAAGAATATTACCCTTAGTAACATCAGCGATCTTCTTAGTAGGATAGTTTGTCACTAATGATATATAGATCTTTGCCTCTTCTTAGAAGAATGATTATCGTTAAGGTGAATGCACTTTAGCAAGATGGTAGGAGCTTAAACTATTATTAGTAGGTTCAGAGGTTCCCAGTAAGCGTTTAACTTAGTATAATTTCAATTATAAGAAAGAAATGTTACTTTTTAAATAACTAACCAGCCTTATATATAGTGGTAATATGAAAAAGAAATTATGTTATAAAGGGAAATGATGATATTAATAGGACTAGTTCTGAAGATAGCTTATATAATCAGGTTACAACGGAAAGTATAATTTTCCAGATATCCAGCGTTGCATTAATCTGTCTGATGATTAAGAAGAGATTTATAATACTGCTCTTCACAGTACTTCATGGGAGAAGTAGCTCATTACTTGAGTATGATTATATTCACACAACAATGAAAAGATTAAATAAATTGTATATTTATAAATCTAATTTGCATTGGCGACTCTGTAAGATAAATCTTGCTTGAAATTTATCCATTAAATATTGATTAATCCCTAGGTGAGAATGGAGTTCTCTTGGGTACATTGGTAGTGCAGTGCTGATAACATGGTTCATACCAAATTTGTAAGTTGTAATTTGACATTATTAACCATTTGATGCTATGTATTTTAAGGTTAGTAATAATTTTTGCTTAATTCAACAAAGTTTTAAATTGCTAAATAAATAATAATAGTTCTAGGCCAAGATTGCCTAATTTAATAAATGAAAGAAAAGTCCAAGGCTTCATAACTACTAGGGAAAATCCTGACAATTCTTCCTTCAAGCCTCAATTGGGGGTGGCATTGATTATTCCAGGGTTGGCTAGCCTTAGTAGAATCCCAAACTACCAGATATGGGATGAGTGTGGTAAACCAAGGCAGGCAAGTTAGATGTAGGCTAGCAAGTATATGGTTTGTATTAGTCTCAAAAATCTGTAGGAAGTTAGTTTGGATGTTGGTGTCAGTTGTGTAATCAACAGAGGTGATGTCACTAGTGAAATGCAAGCGGAGCATGTTATGCATGAGAAGATGTGGAAAATAGGTCTCTAAATAAAAGTTGAGGTTTGTAAGGATGCTTTGACAAATCTAAGAATTGAAGACAAAATGGAGAGATTGCACATGTTCTTGGACTTACCTGTGATAAACCTCGTGAAGTGAGGCAACATCTGATGAATTCTGGTACCTAATGATTAAATAAACATTGATTCGTGGAGGTGCAGCTCATAAGTGACAATGGTGTCTGGGATCATCATCTGATGGTGGTTGTCCTCAGAAGCCTTATTGAGGTCAAAGTCAATCTTATAACTCTAAAGAGAATATGGCCTCAACAAAGGACTACACCAGCTTCTGATCAAACTATTTTCAAACTTGCAGCTTGAGATGAACTGTTCCAGTAGGTTAAAAAGAGCCCCATAGGATCTTCTCTGTTGCAGGTCGCTGTTGGTGGGAATGACTTCCACTTTTTGGAGGTATCATCTTTGAGACAGTAGGAGTTTTTGTCAGCATTTGAGTTTAGTCATTGAGTGAATTAATAATAAAGCACTTAAGACATAAATGTCAGCAGATTGAGGTGGAAATATGATAGGTGCAGGCCAATTAGGTCCTTCAAAGTTTTATCTGGAAGAGTAAACCTTAAGAGGTGGCAAAGCTACTGTGGAAATCCAAGCATTAATCCTGAGGTTGCAGAATTGTAACTCTATTGATTTGAGCACCATGGGAAGCCAATATATTTCTAGGGAGAAGGAAGGTTTTAGATGGGTGGCATCCAGAATAGAATAGGTGTGTCTAAAAGGTATGCTGGCTTATTATTAGGAAATATTACATTATTTTTAGGGTGTTCTTATGTTTGAATAGCTGCAAGGTTTGGATCAGGTGGTGTGCCATCTAACTGCATTCTTAGTAACACTTTGGTTGAGGGAGTTATGCAAGGACTATGTAAATATCTGACAAATATGTTTGTTAGATATAAAATCTCAATGGTGTCATGGAGTGTTCTGATAATTATATTTAGACTTACCTAAAACTTACAATGAGTTACCACAAAAACCCAAGCCAGAATGTCGCTTGCACAGCCGTCCATAATGACATGTTAAAAATGAATAAACTGGCCACAAAGACCAGACAGGGTTGCCTAAAAGCGGTAACATCCCTTTTTATTAAAAGTAATTGTTGGAGACTAAATTCTGGGTTGGTTTAGTTGTTTTTAAAGATTTTATCTTCTAAATATAAAATGGAGAAATTTGAAAAATGGAGCAACAGTGGTCCCTGTTGAAGACCGCTGCTTATAAGCTCACTGGGGAAAATTGAGATACATGCACAACTACTGATGGGAATAAATTTGAAACAATCAGTTAAATTGGTTTCCCAGACCTAATTTGCAACTGACTTGGGTTCAGACCGCTCAGCTTAATCATTCTGTGCTCATTACTCACATTTATTTTTTATCAGGTGCATGCAATTGCTGTGATGGCGACGTTTTGGTCAGTCAGCAGGTTGCGCCAAGGGGCAAGCCTCATATGGCTGGACCTAGTGGTGGGGAAGGGGTTACCACCCATGTATTTGTTGGGGGTGACATTGACACAATGGCGGGATCTCAGCGAGTTTGAGGTATTTTGCACAATTTTACCACCTCCTGGTAAACCCTCCAAATGTTCCACCAGCTCAGCGGAGTATAATGCTGGGAGAGGCACTGCAACACTCAGGGGGTATGCCGTGATCCACCTCTCATCCACCAAGTGGTACATATTACCCTGGGTGATGAGAGGCGCAGGTGCCAGCCTTCACACTTTTTTTGAGTGGAATAAAAATTGCTCCCAATCCAAACAAAGTGGTTCCTGTCTTATACTTACACATAGTGGAAGATAAAGGTAAACTCTGATGAGAAATAATTACTTATACAGATCAGATGTAGCTATCAAAGTAGCAAAAGGTGTGCATTTGGGGTTACTTTACCATATGTACGAGTCAGAAGAGGAGAGAGATCTTAATTAGAGCCTCTCTTTAATTTGAGATAGCATCTAAACAGTTCACAAACTGTTGTACAATTGAGATTTTTGTCAGATAAAAGTTTTCTGCAATAGATGAGTATGTATAACCTTCGATTCAGAGGCGTCAGGTTGGAAGATCCAAGGTAAAAGTCAAATTTGTGAAAGGAAAGCAATTTGGTCATTTGTACCAGAAAAGAGTCAGTGAAGACTAAAAAATTTTTTATGGTCCCTCATTAATTCAAGATGGTTTAGTGGTCTGTAAATAATTTTATGCCAGGATCAGTTAGTATACATAAAATTGCAGTTTCAGCAGATGTATTGTAAGTAGTAGTGGTTAAGTAGTTTGGTTGCTTGGGTTGATTAAAGCATCAGAGGTAAAAGAGTTGGAGCATGGCTTTACTTACATTAAAAACACGGTCAGGTGACAACTTCTTAAACAATCACAAATTTAGTGGAAACATACCATTAAATATTAATTGTTTGGTGTCAACAAGAAACCCCAAATTATTAGCCAAGGTAAAATACTAATTAAAGTTTTTGGAAATTTTTAGTGGAGTAAAGGGCAAAAATTGGTTCTGGTGGATCCAACGTCAATGGTAAAGCAGCGAGAAGCTTTGGCGCAGGGAAACCAAGAGGGCGCAAAGGCATTTAAGTTGGCTTTCTTTTTTCATCAAAGCAGCAAGGAGAATTAGTGCAGGGAAACAGAGAGGACGCCAAGACATTTAGGGTTTGGCTGTTTAATTGTAAAACCAGAAAGGAGCATAAGAGCAGGGAGATATAGAGGGCGCCAAGGCATTTAAATTAAATTATTTTATCATTAAAACAGTGAGGAGCCTCAGTGCATGGAAGTGGAGTGGTCCTGAGTTATTTGGTTTGGCTGCTTCATTGGTGAAATAGTGAGGAACATTGGTTCAGGGCAACAAATTGGACATGGAGGATTTGGTTTTTTATAACTAACTTTAATAATATTAGTAGGTTTATAATGCTTACTCCAAATTTGTCATATTTGCTCCCTACATTAGGTAACTGCCTCAAAGATAATGAGATAAAGAGCCCATTATCTAGCGTCAGTTTTAAAGGCTACATACATATCTTGATGTTTAATCTTACTGAGTTATCTTTTAAACATTATGACAAGCAGCTATCCATTTAATATATTTTGTGTTTATTTTAAAAATCTTTACAAGCTATTTGGGAGCTGGGTAAGTTGTTGAGTCATTTAAACTATCAGTTCTTGGTAGGACAGGCATATATAATTATAATGAGGAATGGGAATTTTTAAACATTGTAATGGACCCATTGCAGTGCACTAATCTTATTCTTATTTTTAGAATAAATCAACTTTAAAAATATGTCTTTGCCAGGTAGCCTCAAAAGTAACTGAGAGGGAGCACCAGCGTTGGATTTTCCAAATAATGGGGTTGTTGGTCATTCCTTTGAAGGCTACAAAAGTATTAGTCCTAGTAGCATATCGATCTTCTTAGTGAGAAACTACTACTAAGGTATATATAGACCTTTGGCTCTTCTTGGCAGAAATATTTGTCACTACGGCAAATTCATTTTGCCAAGATTATATGTGAAATTAAAATTATTATTAGCAGGTTCAGAGGTTTCCAGTGAACGTTTTACTTAATATAATTTTAAATTTAAGAAAGTATGTGTTATTTTATATTTATTTGAGGCGAGACGACCAGGGATGGACATTACCAAAAACTAAAAATATACTAAAAATTAACGTAACTACTTGGTTCAAACAAAACGCCCTAATGAGCGGATTGAGTGAAACGCTTCAAAAACTGACCAACCAAGTGGGCAGCGGAAGCCACTTAACCCTCCATGGCGAAAAGGGGAGGGGGTCAGGGGGCTCATCTTTGGCAGCAGCTTCTTCCTCCCATAGTAGAGTAAATGTCACTACCATCAGTAATGGCGTTGGGGTATCTGCGGTATGTGGTTTGATATCACTGATGATTGGGATTTCATGGAAATTGCCAGCTAGGTAAATGGCACTGAGATATTCAGTTAAAGCTTTTTCAGCTTTAATTTGGGCATCTGGGAGTTTACGCACATGGCAATAAAGGTTTGGGTTAATTTTGCTTTTGGATTCTGTGCAATAGTTGCCACATTATGGACAGTATCGTTTCCATTTTTGTAATACTGGTTCACCAAAGTATTTGCTTAAAGGAGTTGAGGTTGCGGGGATAACAGGAGGTAAAATTCCTCCTTTGAGTATTGCTACTGATTTAACAACAGCTTTATGCAGGGGATGACAATCTGGTGTTGCAGCTGCTTCAACTGCAAGCTGGTGATCACTGCAAAACAATTAAGTGTTTGGCTGTGGGGTATAAAGTTGAGTGGGGTATTTGGTGTCCCATTCTGCATTAATGAACCGCTTGATTTCAGAGATGGTTCTTCAATGAACTTACCTGATTCTTCAATTCCAGCCAATAATTCCCATGTGTTTTGGCTGAATTGGATTGATGAATCAGTGTACAATTGAGGTTTGGTCAATTCATTTGAGGAAGCATGGGATCAGACTGGGATCTAATCCAATGCTTGATTGGAGGAATTATTTATGGCATTGGGGTGAGGAGGAGGCTGATTGGTAGCTGCAGGTGTAGCTGCAGCAACAGGCTTTGGGGGTGGGGGAGGTAGGATTGTGTCCCATACCAGAAATTGTACAGGGTGGGCAGCGGATTGGAAGTTGGCAGATGAGTCATCAATCCACCTGAAGTGGTTGAGGAGGGGCACTTGCATTTTGAGTGGTCTAACTCAAAACATGATGGACAGATCATCCGCCTGCCCTCAATGTGGGCCTAAAAACGGATGGTCAGGCGCTGAGGGAATAATGGTGTGCAGCAGAATTGCCACCACAATTTTATTAAATTCAGGGCTTATTGTGGCATATGCTCAAGGCTCAGCAAGTCATGTGACCCCATTTGGGACCACAAATTGTAAGATGGGATTGGAGCCATAGGCTGCTAAACCGTCCATCAGCTCCTGGTGGAGCACTTCAGGGGGAGGTGGGTGGGCAGGCCAGCAAACTGGACCACCAAAGTGGTGTCCGCTGGGAGCCAAAACCAAGTTGTAGGGAGAGGGGTGCCCTGGAATACCAGGGGCACAGTTGCTGCAGTGGCAGCGTCAGCTTCACAGGTGAAGCCAAGGTCAAAATACCCCTTGTAGGGGCAGAAATTGATAAAGCCAGCGGGTGTCATCACTGCCTGTGCCATTTTGATAATGGCTTGTTCATGGTATGGGAATAGTTTCCCATATTAGACCCTTAGGCTGTAGTGCATTTTGCTCCAGGGGAGCACTAGGAGGCAGCATGGTACCGCTTGGGTATGAGCAAGGTGGGCGTCTAGGTCCTTGGGTGGAAAGAATTGGCTCATAGGTTTGGAATGACTGGGTAAACCAGTCCTAGCGCGTTTTCCTGCTGGACGGAAAATGGTGGGGGGAGTTTTGCTGCTGCCTCATGCTGGAGCAGCCAGCGGAGAATCTGAGGACATTGGTTTGAAACTGCTATGGGCGAATTCAATTTGTTTTATAATTTCATGTAATTTTGCTCAGAAAGTTACACTGAGCAGAAAGAGAGTACTACAAGTATGTGTTATTTATTAGATAATTAATTAGCATTGATATTGCTCTAAAATGAAACAATGATAATTATAAGCTAAATAAAATGATGGAATTAATGGACATAATCTGGATATAGCTTATTAATCAGAAATACAACTTAAATGGTTTTCTAATATCCAAAGTTACATTATCTGTTTAATGATTAAGAGGACATTCAGCAGACTGATCTTCATTGCGCTTCAAAATGAACAGTAGCTCATCAATTAAGTACAATGATATTCACACAATAATGTAAAGCTGATCTAAAACTGTATAAGGCTAAATAGCAATGCATTGGTGACTCTGAGAGATAAGTTTTAATTAAGATTTTGCCACTAAACAATATTTGATTCCTAGGGTGAGAATGAAGAGTGTTTGTGTGCATTGGTATTTAAAGTGCTGGTAAGGCTATTCATCCCAAATTTTTTAGTTGTGAATTCAGCGTTACTAACCATTTTATACTATGTAAATTAAAGCTGATAATTTTTGTACTTAATCCATATAAAGTATCAACTGTTGTATTAATAATAAATATTTGCTAAGATTGCCTAAAAAATAAATGAATCAAAACCCAAGGTCAAAGCTTCACACCTACTACGGCAAATTTTGACCCTTTAAAGGTTTGTAGCACCTTGTAGTCTGCGGTTGCTGTTGTGGGTTTTAGGCGCCTATACTATCAGCCCATTATTCTCTTGGCTCCCTCCAATCTTAACATAAAAACACACCCATTAATCAGAAAGTGTGAGACAGAGTACAAAAGTAGGGGATCCGTTGCTCCAATTAAGAAACCTTTCACCTCCAATATGCTTTTGATACTCTTTCCCATGATGCTAAGAAACCATACTAAACCATATGAAACCTTCACATTATAAAAATTCCTTCCTATATAGATATATAAGATGAACCTTTGGAATGGTTATAATCCTTATAGAACTTAAGGATCCTGAAATCATAGCTTAACAAAATGTTTTAGTTAACCAAGTTAAAAAATACTCCTTTCAGATCCAATTTATGAGGATCTTTCAAATGTAAGCCTCTTAACAGCCCCTAAAGATCCCAAATCTGTTTCTTTATAATATGCTAGGTCATCGGGTATGCCCACCCACTTTATAAACAGGTTCTCAAGGTATGAAAGAACCCTAAAGTAAAGAAATCCGGCTCAACCATTTGTTTCCTTGATGAGTTAATAATTTTTACCCGCTTATCTATTATTCACCAATTATATTAAGTGATCTTTGTAAAGTTACAGTGAATACATTAGTCAACACTGGTGTAACGAAAAATTACAATAAACTGAAAGTTTCCAGGCTTTGGATCAAGAAGGTACACTAGGTTCGCCTATCATGGGGAATCTGGTACTCCCATGATCTCACTTCCTCTGTTCAAGCCAGTGCAATTTGTTGCACATAAATGTAAATTTTTGGCAAGCCTCAGGCGATTTCAAAATTACTATAGACCCATTGATTTTTAGTAGGTTGATGGCCTCGCCAGTTAGTAAGTATTGACTTAGAGAGGAACATGCTGACTTTCACCTCTAATATACTTTTGGGTAAAATTCTCCTTCTATCCACATTGACAACAGGGAATTCTGTGGCGGCAACAATATAATATCATATACCAATGTTGCTGAGTTACTTAATTTGTCTATTATTCTTTCATCTTTAAGGCAGTTTTAAAGTAGAAGGTACCATTAAACTTCCAAATTCATTCAGAATTCAATATGAGTTTTCAGCTGACGGTTTACCTCATCAAGACAAATTGTCCCCTATATTGTTATACGGCTGAAAACCAGGCGTTAAAAACTTGGTTGATGACATGGCAAAGAAGAAAGGATAATTAAGAAAAACTCTCACATCTCATCCTAAGTAGTTTTTTGCACGTACGCCTGATAGCACTTTAAAACCTCAAGTGGATTATGGGCACCTGTATATCCTCACTGTCCCAGATAAAAATCCCCTTCTCTTAGAAGCCGCCTTTACTCAAGCCATATTTAAGGTCTAAATTTTTAAAATTAATATGGGTATCTCATTCCACCAAGTCAGTACGTCTAGACAATAATGACTGACAACAACCTTCAACTGTTATGGAATATATAACTCAATGTTATACCTTTTGGGTTAAAAATGCGCAAGATTCCTTCCAGCGTCTCATAGATGAAGATCTGGGTGATCTCAGGTTTTTTATGACATAGTCTACGTAGATAAAATCTTAATACACTCAGTCATTTATGAACAACAAAGTAAGATTATGATATTTGTATTATCAGTACTTCAAATACTGGTCCTGATTCTAAACCATCTAAGTGTGGGTTTTATAACAATATATTTCATACCTGTTTAATTGATCTTTACATTGGTCATGCCCTCACGCCTTCCAAGTTATATGCCATCTTCTCATGGCATCTCCAGTAATGCAGAAGCAACTTCATAGCTTTTACAGTCAGTCACTTTACTTGTAAAGTTTTTCACCAGTCTTTTAGAGTTGGACTCGCCCCTTCACCCTCCCATTTTTAAAAAAATGAGCTTATTATATGTCTCCTGAATGTCAGAAAGCGCTTAATCAATAAAAACATTCTGTCTACTACCCCTGTTTTAAGTCATTCCAATGAAGATAGCCATTTTATTGTAGCTTGTGACACCTCTGGTACCGCTGTTGGTGCTGTATTTTTAAAAGAAATTGAGGGAAGGGAACATCCTGAAGCTTACTTTTCTAGGTAGTTTAGTATTACTGAGCGTGCATGGGCCAATTATGAGAAAAATTTGGCTGCTGTCTCTTGGTCATCTATGCATTGGTGGTGCCTCTTACAAATGCTAAGCATCCTGTGGTTGAGCTCAGTGACCATAAGTCACATACTAATTTATTAAAACCCTCAAAAACTGGCGCAAAAGAAGACTAGGAGTCATAGAGTTCTAAACTTTAATTTCATAAATGAGTTTGTCAAAGGTGCACCCATTTTATACCCAATATTCTGAGCTGATTCTCCTAATATGTACCATTGTAACACAGACTTGACTTGTTCACAGTGATTCCCCTCTCAAAATGACAAGCTCCTCCACCTTTAGAAATTCCTTCAATTGCTTCCCTCACCTCAAAATAAATCTAAATCCTGAGGTTCTAAAGTCTCCATTATCCTTGTTATCTCTGAGCCAAAAGTTTAGGCAATTTTTTAACCCAGTCCATGCATCCCTCAGAGGAAGAAGGTTCTTTTTTTAGTACTAGATGGTCGAGGAAGAAGGTTCTTGTCGTGATACTTTTTTGGCATCCAGATCTTCAAACCCTAAGGTTTTAACCTCCTGAGAAAGATTGGTGCTTGCAAAGCCCTTTTGGGATGGTAGTCACAGAAGGATAGGGTAATCTATTTTCGCAATAAGGTATGGGTACCCTTTGATCTGCGTTCTCATAACATAAAAGAACATTATTCTTTCTTTACCATGAGTCACCATGGCGTGAAACAAGTACATTAACTTAATCAGGCATGGGTATGATTGGAACAGACTTACAAAGGATAAACCCACCTCAATTGCTCAATATTTATCTGTGCCAATTCTAAATCAGATAGGACTAGTTGGAATGGCCTCCTACGTTTCCTCCAACAAGAAGAGGGGCCATGGATTCAGTTTCTGAGGATTTTTATTGTAAGTTTGCCAGCTTCTTGTGGGTATGACGCAATTATATTGGTCTTAGATCATATTTACTAAGTACAGCATCTTCAACCCTTGTATAACAACAACCATGGGTGAAGGTATGGAATTGTTGTTTGTGGTTCATGTTATTGATTTGTTTGGTGTGCCTAAATAAATAATTAGCGAAAGAGGGACTTAGTTTACCTTAAGATTCTGTGAGGCCCTATGTGATATGTTATGATTAAGACTTACATATCATCAGCTTTTCTCACCCCCAATTTGATGGCCAAACAAAAATTACTAACCAGTCCTTGCAGCAGTATCTATGATGCTATGCTACTGCCTCTCAGGATACATGGTAATCTGACTTTCCTATGAACAAGTTCACATACAGTAACTACGTTTATTCATTAATAGGTATCACCTATGTATAATTTAGGGTGAACCCATTCTTTTACTATTAGGCCTCAAGCGCGCAGCAACATTACAGCAGCAGATAACTTTTTCGTACATATAAAGAAAGTACTTTCAAAGAGTCCAGAAACAGTTAACTAAATCTACTAATGATGCCAAGCGTATTGTGGACAAAAAGTGCCACAAGGTCCTGACTACTAGGTATATGATTTGGTATTGGTGGACAAAAGAACTGGAACCTCAAAATGCCGTGCTATAAATTGGTTTGTAAATGAGCTGGAACATTTCCTATCAGCCAAATTTTATATATTTAAGTCTACATAGACTTCTCAACACACTGTAAGACACACAATACCTTTCACGCTTCCTCCTTATCCCCCTTAAAGGACAGAAGTCAGAAGATGTCACATTTGATTCAATAGGTTTAGACTTGAAGGCGCAAGGAATTAGCATAGAAACAGCTTACAAATTTTGTCAGTAAGAAAGGATCAAGATATAGTAAAATCACCAAATATCACTAAAACAAAATTAGTGGTATTAAGAAAAACCGCGTTATTGTGCGCTGTCAATTATATGGGCTTCAATTAACTTAGGACACAACCCAAATATTGAAATAGTTTATAAGGATATAATCTACAAAAATTGATCCTAACTATCATAGTTTAAACAAAATCAATAGAGTTTTCCTCAGACGTTTTTTACTTATTCTAAATTAAATAGATGTCAAGGGTGGTTAGCCGAGCGGGTAAAACTGCTTCCACTTCTAAAACAGGTTTTGAGTTCAAAACCTGTACTGGCTAGAAAACATTCTCGGTGTGGTATATTTGTCCCAAGGTCGACCCACCTCGAATAATTTTTAAATTTTTAAATTTTTTTAAATTAAATAGATGTCTTTGGCTACTCCCACTTGTTTGGGGCGTCCATATTCATTAATTGGAATGAAACCTCATATATAAAAGTTGATCCTTATAGACTATGTCATTTGACTGATTATCACCAATTGTGCTTACTTGGTAGTATTGGGCAATATTGCAGCCATTATTGGAGAGATTTCCCTTACATTATTTGGAAAATTCACTTCATTCTCTGGAATCCTCCCCTAGTTGGTTTTTAGTGCCAATTCCATCTTCCTCAAACTCCCCTAGATTGAGGCTCTCCTCCTCATGGCTTTAACCATCCTGTCAGTCAGGGTGGTTACTTAACATTTTGCATGTAGCAGGGAGGGTAAGATGGCTCTTGCAGCTCGCAAAAGCTAAATGGCATGCACTATGTCACTGCTCCTAATACATCTCCTGTTGCAAAGATCCCACAGGACATGATGATATGGCCCTTGCAGTTAAGGCATTCCTGGCTCCCTCAAAGTTTACATTGTGGGATTCAGATTCATTTCAGGTATTACTTACCTTGACACAAGTATCAATACTGCTCAACTCTTACCTGAATGAATTCAAAGCTTGATCTGTCAAACTAAAATCATTAAAAGGTCTCCTTATTGCCAGCTTTGAAAATCAATATATGCCACGGCACTTACCTTCCTATCTGGGATGGTTATCCATCAACTCTGTCTGATAACTATGCTGCTCTTCAGAATATGTTTCTACTTGTGGTATAGAAGAACCTAGCTAAAAGGGTAAGGAAAAGAAAATTCCTAAAGAGGTTTCCAGCACCTCACCACCTATTTTTGGATGTAGAGTATAGTGATCTAATTGTTGCTCTCCCCTAATATAGTGAGGATGATGCGTTTGCTGTGCCTGCTTTATAATTATTAGAACCACCAATTCCCCCTGCTGCCAAGCAGATGCCTTGTCCTTTAATTACACATATGAATAGCCTTATAGGTTGTTCCTCTCATGCATCAACTGTTATGTAATACCTAGTTCATTCTAAGAAATTGGATGTTTGTATGCCCTTTATAGCAATAAGGAACCCCTTCAGACAGCGGAGGGTAATTCTACTATTGATTAAATAATTTTAGGCTTGAAGGTCCAAGGTGATAGTATAGAAACAGCTAAAAATTTTCTATTAAGAAAGAATCTAGATATGATAAAAAATCATCAAATATCAACTAAACAAAAAGTAGAGTATCAAGAAAACCTGCGTTATTGTGCACTGTCAAGAATTGCTTGCTTCAATTTCAACTTTACATTGACCCAAATATTAAATTAGCTTGTAAGGATTTAATTCCTCTAAATTTATCCCCATTCACATAAGATAAATCAATTTCAGTAAGCGTTTGCTTCTGATGGTTTTATCTAATTATTTAAATGCCTATTGGAGTCGCCCTCTTTCTTGAGGCACCGTTTTTTATTTATTAGAAAACCTCAAATTAGGAGAGTCAAAATCTTGCAGGCCACGTCATTTTGCTGATTATCACATTTGGGCCATTTGGTAGTATTGTACAATATTTCAGCTGACATTAGGGAGTTTTACTTACAGAAGAGGTAGAGACCATCATGGTGGTGGAGGCACCGAAAAATAAAGTGAAATGGATATTAAACATAGGAATTTCAAACGCAGTTTGCTATATTTAGTATTATTGAAAGGGTACCCATCTTATAAAGACAGTTGGGTTCTTCCAAAAAAAATTAATATTTATAAAGAGTTTACCACAGAGTTTCACAAGGTTAATTCTAAGTCACTATCGTCCATCATTCAAGACAGCGTCCATTATATCAATTGAATTGCAAACTCCATAAAAACTATGCTTTGGTGAAGACCCCTAATGAGTTTGACTATGTCCTTTTAGGAAAAGGTAATGTAAGGCCCTTGCTCCTGCTATCAAACTGGGTCGGTTCATGCACCCTTTCAGGACTAAAAAAGGTTTAACATTAGCGCCCTACCTTTTACTCAAATTGCTGACCTAGGGCATACCCTATGCAAGAGATGAGTGGCTGCTGCTCCTCTTTGCTTCCCATGTTCCTCGCCTAACATAATACTAAGCCATAACTCAACTTAGTCTAGAATCTGCAAAGAATTATATGAAAAAACAGCTGTGTTAGTTTAGGAAAAAATTAATAAAAAAAAATTTAACAGTCACTATTTCCCATCCCCAACAATTAGCTCAATCAGAGCCATCATAAACGAAATTTTGACACCTGGGGAAAAACCAGGTTTCAGGTTAATTTTCTAGTATGTATAATTATAGCATAATGGTGAAGAGAAATGGTCTAAAAGTAAAAACTAAATCATGCGCCATACTTTTGAAGTTTTTAAAATGAATTTAGACACTTTATACCGTACCAAAATAGCTTGATAATAGGGGGACCTTGGCCAATATTATTACTATGAATATTTGATTAAGGCAATGCTTTCCACTACTATAGGTTGGATATTTGGCGTTTGGAACCGATGGTCAAAGTATTTGAGGATTGAGGCCATTACATATTATTAAAAATTGGCTTAAAAAGTTCTCCCACCCTGGTACAACATAAAACTTAGCACCCTGCCAATGGTAGAGTGTCGATTTATTTAATTTGTATCACCCATAATAAAAATTTTACTATAAGATTATTGTTTCTTAATTTCAATATTTAATAACATTATTGTGCTATCTAAAGTTACTGAGTACTATGGTAAAACTTTCGTTTCAACTTATCAAGTATAGTAGCTTAAACAACTCTGAGAACACTGCATACCACTTTCACCAATGTAAGAACCAAAAACCCATTCCTCTCCTCTCATAGATTAACCCCTAAAGGAAGGGCGTCGCCTTGTAGTTTGCGGCTGATTTTATGGGTGCTTAGGCACTTGAACTTGCAGCCCAATTTACTTGGCTATCTAAAATAATAGCATATTTAGTCTAGTTTCTGACTTAAAATGGTCTCAATCCAAAGTAAAAACATAAATTAGTGTGGCAAGGAACTCAATTGACACTATCAGTATCACATTTAGTAAGATCTCTTCCTATGGCGATGTTGGGAAATGCTATGCCATTTTAGCAATTATCATCTCACTAATTGGGCAAAAAATATACCATTCCCATTAGATAGCTTTAAGACCATGATTGCATTACTATATCATCAAGTTTTAACTTTTCATGGGTGTTCAAGGGTATTGCTATACAATGATTGACAATATGTTGTCTTTCAAGTGGTTCAGAAACTAATAATATTATGAAGACAAAACAGATGCTTTGCCATACTATTACCTTGTAACATTTAGGATTTATTTTTTTATATTTTATTTGATGTGGGCTGATTTGAGGATGATACTGCACCAATGAAAGGGATTTAAATTAATGGGAAAGGATGACAAAACCCATAAAACCTTCATGCACTGAGTATAATAGGCCAGGAACTCCATGGACTGCATTGCTATTCGTTATCTCAGTCCAGGGCATTGGTGCGCAATGCCAACATGGCCATAATTGTCCCCTATCCAAAGCTCATCTACTGGGATTGAACTCAGGGAGGCAGTGGTAGAGGGTCCATATTCTACCATTGGGTATCCTCCCTAACAGATAAGATTTATCTGTATTTATTTGAGTTAAGCTGACCAGGGGATGGACATTACCAAAACTAAAACTTAAAACTAAAATTAATGTAACTTTTTGGTTCAGACAAAATTCCCAAATGAGCGGATTGATTAAAACACACTGAATAAAAACAACCAACCAGGTGGGCAGCGGAAACCACTTATCCCTCCATGGAGGAAGGGGAAGGGAGATTGGGGGCTCATCTTTGGCAGCAGCTTCCTCATACCAGAGTAGGGTATGTGTCAAGGTGGATAACAAGGGCGTTGGGGCATCGGCGGCATGTGGTTCAATTTCACTAATGATTGTTATTTCATGGAAATTGACAGCTAATAAATGGCGCTGATAATTGGCTAAAGCTTTTTCTTCTTTAATGTGGGCATCTGGGAATATAGCAAAAGTGGCAATATTGGTTCAGGTAATCTTATATCTAGGATTCTGTGCTACAGTTACCACATTTAGATAGCGTCATTGACTTTTTATGTGATTTATTTACTGTGATATTACTTTTTGGGTGAGGGTTGAGGGGATAACATGAAGGGGAATACCTCCTGTGAGAATTGCCACTGATTTGGCGACAGCTTTGCAGAGGGGAAAACAATCTGGTTTGGCAGCTGCTCTAACTGCAAGCTGGTGGTCACTGAAAAATGATTTGGTATTTGGCTGTGGGGCTTATAAGTGAGGGGGGTATTTGGCAATCCATTCTGCATTAATGAACTGTTCAATTTGCATAGATAGTTCTTCAATGAGATTACCTGATTCGTCAATTTCAGGAAACAACTCCCATGGGTTCTGGTTGAATTAAATTGGGGAATCACCGTATGGTTGAGGTTTGGTTGATATATTGGAGGAAGCATGGGATCAAACTGGGGTCCAAGCTGGTGCTTTAGAGGAATTTTGTGCGGCACTGGGGCGAGGAGGAGGCTGATTGGTGGCTGCAGGTGTAGCTGCAGCATCAGGCTTTGGGGAGGGGGAGATAGGATTGTACCCCCATACTGTAACTGGTGCAGGGTGGGCGGCGCATGGGAGGTTGGTGGACAAATTATCTGAGCCATCAGCAGTAGCTGAGGAGGGGCACTTGCATTTCGAGTGGTACAACTTGAAACAGGATGGACAAATTGTCCATCCGCCCTTGACGTAGACCTTAACGGATGGTAAGGAGCAGAAGAATTGATGGCGCAAGGGGGAATTGACACCATGATCTTACTAAATTCAGGGCTGATTGTGGCATATGCCTGAGTCCCAGCGAGGCGTGAGGCCTCATTTGGGACCACAAATTGTAATATGTGGTTGGAGCCATAAGCTGCCAAACCGTACATCAGCTCCTGGTGGGGCACCACAGGGGGGAGGTGTGTGGGCAAACCAGAAAACTGGACCACCAAAGTGATGTCCGCTGGGAGCCAAGTCCAAATTGTGGGAAGAGGGGTACCCTGGAATACCAGGGGCATAGTTGCCGCAGTGGCAGTGTCTACTTCACAGGTGAAGCCAAGATTGAAATACATCTTATAAGGGCGTAAATCTATAAATCCAGTGAAGCTCATCACCGCCTGAGGCATATCAATAATGGCTTGGTTATGGTAAGGAAAGAGTTTCCCATATTTGACCATAGGCTGAAATGCATGTTGCTCTGGGGGAGCACTAGGGGGCAGCAAGGTACCGCTTAGGTATGAGCGAGGTGTGTGTCAAGATCCTTGGGAGGAACTAATAATCTCAGGGGTTTGGTATAACTGAGTGAGCCAATCCAAACGCATTTTCCTGCAGGATGGAAAACAGCAGGGGAGTTTCGCCGCTGCCCCACACTGGAGCAGCCTGCAGAGAATCTGAGGACATCGGAGAAAAACTATGGCGGGCAATTGAAATTACTTTCTTGTTTTTGCAAAATTTGCTCAGAAAGTTATGCTGAGCGGAAAGAAAATCTCCTAGTTAGGATTTATCAAAAGCATAAATGGAACTTTGGCTTCTATACTACATACAATGTTATCCTCTTACCCTTCAATTATGGAACAACATCATCTAGTTCACTATTGGCCAATCTAGTTAGTTATCATTCGATTATCTGATTGAAACCCTTCCTGTGCCATGTATGTAACGGATCAGGAGGCACCTGATCCATACTTTGGTTTGGATTGGGTGGAGTTTGATCTGAATGTGGCCCTGATTCAACAGGCATGGAACTTGATAAGTTTGGAATTGGGTGAAATCGCCATCCTGAATCCAAATCACATCCACAGAATGATGATGAGCTTATGCGGAGCATGGATGGTGATCCAGTGGGATGGCGAATCTATACTAATGATGTGGTGGTCAGGGCTGGTAGAGTCTAACTAAAAAAGAAAGCTTATTTGATATTCGGAGTGCACTATTTAAGGGAAGATGTTGCAGCCCTGTAGAGCAGTTGCATCTTCTATGAGGAATTCAAAAATAAAGGATATTGCTAGATCAGATTACATTGTTTTTATTTAGTAAAATAGTCAGATCATATCAAAGACATGAGCTCCACCAGTGAGCTTGGTGTGGCATTGGCGTCATTATCAGCCCTTTCCAGGTCCTAGACCCTGCTACTGATGTGCAGTGTCATGGGAACAGTGGTATGAGAATATGTGGCAATGACGAGACATGGTGGTTGGGTTTGAGGATGGGCCTCTGCAGGCCTGTACCTAGTATGGTCAGTAACATGGTTCTTTCTGCCCAATTTTCGTTGCATATTGGCGCAAACCTGCCCATTACAATATATGAGTGTAAACTCTTGTCACTACTTAGTGTACAACCTATTATTGATTAAGCGTCAGGTGACAACATCTATCATACCTTGAAATAATTAGCTAACAAATTACTTGTATGTGATCCATAGTTTCAGAATTAATAGTGTTAATATCTAAAAAGAATCTATACATTCTAATGAGAACATGTCTTAATCTTCATAATAAGTTAGTTATTAATCTATATACTACCATAATAGACTAGTGGTAGTGATACAAACAAGAATAGTCTTAGTAAAGACCATATAGGGTAACCTTTCAGAGGGAATCTGAGTATATAATAGCCTCTGTGAAACTAAGGGTTGTGATTAATCAGATTCATAGCATATAAATTATGGCTTAGTTCCACCTTAAAAGTTCTTGAGGGAGAATTATTTGGATTTGAGATATAAGTTTGCGTCTGATTTGAGATGACCAAATTATTGATTCTGACACTACAGAGAAAGTTTTGTAATATAAGCCTCATAATACCAAACTTCTAAACACTCAAAATCATATTACAGTGATATTGGCTTTCCATAAATATTATGATTTAATGTAAGGCTCTGTCTCCAAGTGGCCTACTATAATACAACGTTATTCCCTGGTTATGGAGAATGGAGATTTTTAATAAAAAGCGCAAATAATACATTGGAAGAACTTTTTAAGGAAGGATATATTATCTTTAGATATGTAAAGGCTTCCTAGATTTATATTTTCTAAATTCTAATTTGTTTTTTATACTTTGTATACTTTATCCTGGTTACTTATAAATTTTTAACACATCATATTTCTTTAGATGTTATACAGAGGTCCTTTGCCACTCTATATATTTTTTCTACTAAGGACTCTCTTGAATCTCTAGATATTTCGCTGCACCTCAGACATAAACCTATTTACCTGATGGAGTTTATCACAGAATTTCTGGCACGTTTTGATTTATATATTGTAAACTAAGTATTGTACAAAAACACAAAAAACATTGACATATATGGAGGGGCCATTTCAACATTAGCTAAGCTAAATTCTCGAAATATATTAGTATTAGAGTCATCTATGAAAGCAACCAAGCATACCATTGGCTCAAAGTCATAAAACCCATGTGGAGTATTGATGCAAGACCTGAGTTTCAAAACAGGAGTAGCCTTAAACCCTTTTCTTTCTGATTACTATCACTTTTAGTAATACAATTCAATTCAAACAGTAAACTTGATAATCAATACAAAGTGAGATGGGCACAAGTAATAAAGTAAAGAATTGGGCAAATGCAGTAAAGGGGAGTGGACCTGCTTCTGCACTGCACAAAGATACCAAGCGTACAGGAACAAATGAAAAACCAGTAAAAACAAAAAAAACTTGAGGTGGCGCACCCCACAGGCTTTGTATATTTTTTAGTAAGATACTGCAGTTACATGGAAGTACCCCATTTGCAACCACTGTCATTGGTGGAACACAGTATTGGATTTTTGATAGGTATTACGATAAGAAGGCTCTACAAAGTCTATGAAATCATTAGTTCTGTGGCTTTAATGAAGATAGAAACAAGTGCAACAAAGTTACTAGTTCCGTTGCTATTATTGATTCCAATCAGAAATACAGAATTCTGTATTTATATACCAAAATTTAGCTATGCAAAGCAAAAATTGTGATACTTGTTAGTTAGAAATGAGGGATATATATAGGGTAGATTTAGTGGTTCTTCATGAGAATTTTCAAGTTGCAGCTAAGGTAAAATCTTTCCTATTATATGACCAATATTGCTGATTATCATTGCTAAAATTGTGATGGTCAGACCTGATAAGATTCTTATTAGATGAGATTGACCTTCTTGTGTGATGTTTTTCCCCATCAGATTGTTTAGCCTCATCTTTTAGAGGAGGCTGATAACTCCAAAGGTTTGATCATCAGTCTATCTGAGAATCAGATATCTTTGACTGAATTATAAAATATCATTTGACCAAGGTACTGAATCTCAACTTGAGCAATTTTGGTCATTGCTTCTGAATCCCCCAACAATGCCCTCCTTTAAGATCTTACCTAGGGGCACATACTTATTAAGAAACCTACTATGAACTCTATTGATAACAATACCAGTATCAAAAGTTGAAATGGAGTATTCAATACTTTAATGATAAATTATATGGTAAGGACCAGCCCATAAGGTGTCAAGTTTGTGAATCCTTCCTCCCAGTCCATGATAATAGAAGAGTACAAGATCCCCAACTTGGTATTCAGTTAGCGTAGGTCTACTAGAGTTGGTTCTAATTCCCTCTTTTAGGGTGGTATCAGCAAGGGAACTCAAAGCTAAAACTTGTACTTGGATGATTTCATCATCTAGTCTCCTCATAGCTAAATCAGTAGTTTGCGGGGTAGCATCATCAAGTATAGGTTGTACATTTGAGGGTAGAATAGTATCCTGACCATAAAGAGTCTTATAAGGGAGACATTCCAATTATACAATGGTAGCTAACCCTATAGGCTAACATCGCACTAGGTAAGTAGAGATTCCATCTACTAGGATAGTTGGAGGCCGTCTTTTCAAAGAATGACTACAAGAGTACCATTTTCTTGTTCAACTGCACCATTAGTAGAAGGATTGTTAGGGGACATAAATGACTGATAGGTACTTATTAACTTAGTAAGCTTGAATACCACCTGAGAAATGAGTTGGTCCCATTATCCAATAATAGAACTTTCAGGTTACCATTTCTAGTGAAAACTTGTTAGAAAAGGAAGGACGCAGTAGCATTAGAAGTGACCTTGGAAAAAGAGACAGCTTCAATCCATTTGGTAAAATGGTCAATAGCTAATATAATATAACGATGTCCATAAGTGGTAGTAGGGAGAGGGACCACCACATCGATATAATAGTAGAAAAAGGTTCTGAAAGTCCCACAATTTTGTGTTGGTACATCATTACTCCACCACGGTGTTGTTGGCAAGTGAGATAAGTCTCCAACACATCGTTTACAGATTCCAGCATGTTATCCCAGTAACAATGATTTTATAACCAATTTAAGGTCTTAGCAACAGCTCCATGCCCTACAGTTTAATGAGCCTCCATAATAGTATCAGTTCTTAGAGGGCTGAATAAAAGGCAACCATTTAGATCCCAACTTCCTTTATAAGGAACCTTCTTTAACCTGAGTATCTTCAGTTGAGGATTATAGCTTCGCTATAACATCCTTAGATTCACGATACAAGAGCCAGATCTACCAATAAGGTCATAGATATGATCCTCATTAGCAGAAAATAACATTAGTATAGGCAATCAAGAAAGTCCATCAGCACTATGGTGTATAGCTCCAGCACGATTTTGAATTGTAAAGTCATAATTGGAGCTTTAACGACCTTCTAGCTAAGCGCCTATCAGGATCCTTCATTTGTTGCAACCTTTTCAAGGAAGCGTGATCTGTGACGATAGTGAAATGTTTTTCAGGAAGGTAAGGGTGAAAATGCTTGATGGCGATTAAGACTTCAAGGCATTCCCTCTTGATAACTCTATAATTGCGTTCTGCCTTAGAAAGAGTTTTAATATAGTATGTGATAGGGTGATCATCCAGGTTGGTATCATGTTGAGCCAAAATGGCCCCAATAGCAACATCACTGGCATCGTTAAATAAGATAAAGGGTTTTGTAAAACTAAGATGGGCTAAAATTGGAGCACTAACTAGTGCTTGGCGCAAAATATCAAAAGCTTGCTGCTGCGATTCTTTCCATATGAAAGTGACTTCCTTGTGCAATAAGTAAACTAAAGGCTCCGCAATCTCAGCAAAATGGTAAATGAATTGTCAGTAATAACCAACCATTCCTAAAAATACTTGGATATTGTGCAATCTTTTAGGAACAGGCATGTCCAGAAATGGCTTGTATATTATTAGATAAGGGTAAAATCTATCATGATTAACTTTATGACCTAAGAATTTCATCTCACTTTTGATAACGCACTTTTGGATGGTTTTAGCATAAGTAAAGTGCAATGCATCTGACCAAATACTTACTTTAAATGAGCCAAATGCTCGTTAAAAGTGTGAGAGAAAACAGTAACATCATCTAAGTATACCAAAACACAAGAAAGTTTCAAATCGCCAAATAAGCCATCCATGGCTCGTTGAAAAGTAGCAGGGGCATTAAAAAGCCCTTGCAGAATATTAGTGAGTTTAAATAACCCCTCACTAGAGATTAAGGTGCATTTTTTATGTTCTTCTGGAGCCAAATCAATTTTCCAATAGCCACTTGCAAGGTCCATAGCTGAGAATAATTGTGACCCAGACAATAGTCTCAGTGATTCATCAATGTGAGGTAGATGATAAGAATCCTTTTGGGTAACAGCATTGAGCTGACAATAGTCCATAACCACTATGTCCTCCATTCTTTTTCCAGATAAGTAGTAGAGGAGAAGCCCATGGACTCATAGAAGGCATTAGTGGCCCCGCATCAAGGAGTTGTTTCAATTCCACTGAGATCTGAGCCTCCTCAATTTTTTGCAATAGGGCCAAGCTTGAATAGGGGGAGTATCCCAGGTTTTCACCTGATGCTGTACATCTTTCACTAGCCCAAAATCTCCAGGACCTTTGGCAAACATAACCGCATACTCTTCAATATGAGTCTCAGCTTCATGCTGTTGTTCTGGAGTGAGTAAATCTCCAAATTTGACGTCAATTCTAGAAATAATAGGGGTTTTTCAGCCCAACATCACGTAAATCCCCACATCCTGAGGTGGATAAAGGTTCACTCATAGGAGTAGGCTGAATATAGGTGATGGAGTTATTTCAATTCAATTGCATAGGTTGAGAATTCAGATTAGCTAGTAAGATTAAAACAGTTCTATTGTAAGCAGGATCAAGGATACCAGGACAGGGTAAATACTCCAAATGAGAGGGATTTTTGTTACTAAAGCTCTCTGATACATGATCAGTGGGTACAAATACTTGTACTCCCATATTAATTATGACTTGAGCTTTTGGAGGAATATTAATTGGATTGTTATAATATAAAGGCATCCCTTCAGAGGCACAAGATGATGGAGGCGGAAGTATAGGCCTTGGTCAAAAATTTGGTACTCAAGACTAGAGATATAAGTGGGATATTCCAATAAGCAAACGCGTCATTTGAGTTTGCCTTTGCTATTAGGAACATTTTGTAAAATTAAAGATACTTGGTACCCAATCAAAGAAAGGTAATTGTCCTTAATAATAATTATCGCTTAAAATCAATGAGAAATTTGGTTCCCAAGAGCAAGTCATAGCAGTTGTTGTCCAACACTACTGCAGGGGCCAAAACAACCAACTCTCCAAAGCGCATTGGAAGGGAAGAATAAGCTCCTATAGTTTTAGTGTATGAAAGACCATCAGTTCTATAGTCTTGAGAATGACTTAAGTCTGGCGCCACTTTGATTTTTTTCATAAGTCTGGATGAGATCACATTTATGGGAGACCCTGTATTGATGATAGCCAAAACTTTCACTTTGTGCAATATGACTTTCACCCATGTCATATCAGTGCCAAAGTGTGGGATTGAAATAATGAGGGACTAAACAGGCGAATTGAATTAGAAGAAGAAACAGAAGCTTAAGAAGAAACAGTATCTTTGTTAGCCAATTCATCAGGGATATCAAGTTCACCAGGAGCGGATATCACATAGCAGTCTTTAGGAGTATTAAAAGATTTTGATTGAGGCACAGGAGGTAGGTCAGCACAGAGAGCCTCATGCCCTATGCTGACTCCTCTTTTTTTGACTCTTCCACATGTTTTTCCTGCATTGAGATTCCATATGACCCATGAGACCACAATAGTTGCATGGCTCCTTCTTCAGTTTAGGTTTGGGTCTAGGCGGCATCACATGGATATAGGTCGAGGATTATTAGCAGAGGTTGGGTGTACCACACCATTAGGAATCTCCATGAGTGCTTCTTTGATGTCGAGAATAGATCTGAAATTTCTTCTAAGTGATTTTAAATGCAGTAGTAACTGAGTGCAAGAATCAAATGCACTCGTCACAGCCAAAATGGCATCCTCTGGTAATACAGTCACAAGTGGCAAGAGTATGGGCCTCATGATAGGATCTTTTAGCAAATCCTGGTTTGACTCTCCTCATTTGATTTGGATGCTCATAAAGGCTTGCTTTTGGTTAAATAGGATTTGATCACTCCCAAATTCCTTAATAAGGGCAGTCTTCACTTGAGCGCACGTATTTCAAACCTTAAGGTGAGGAACCATAATTTATTGAGTGAACTGGCTTAGGAAAGAGGTGATATGCTGTACTTTCTGTTGATCCCTCACCCCATCCATTGCACGTTCGTGGACAAAGAGAAACGAATGGATACTACCTTCATCTGGCTCAAAATTATCCTTGAAGGTAGGTTTGAATGAGGTGGGTTCATTACTCAAGACATGTACACCTGATACCATGACCAGAGCAGCTTTGGAGGATTTGGATTCTGGGATATGGGCTTGAGAGGGAATTTGGTCAACTTGTTGCCTTAAATGAGTGAGGTCCTCCTGAAAATTTTGAACCCATTGAGCAAGATGATCATTTGCAGGCAGTTGATTTAAGCTAGAAATTGTAGTTATCATCTCTTCCTGTTTAATATCAAGTACACCACATTTAGCAGTTAATCATTCAATGGAAGCGTTTAACATTGCAAACGGGGTTTCTTGCATAGTTTGGTTAGCATCGCATAAATGGTGAGCATTATCCACGCCATCCAATAAGTTGGTTAATAAGTAATCCAGATTGGTTAGAAGGCCTTCTAAGGATAAGAAAACCCTTGAGCTATGGCACATATTTGGGTTTCTAACGCCTGTACTCTTGATACTAGTAGACTTGAAGGTTCAGAATCATGCATTGGAAGCATGGAGCCAGGAGGACCAGGGGGTCCAGGGGGTCCTTGTGACTTGTCTCGACCTGCAGGCCCTGGTGGGCCTTGTTAACCCGCAGGGCCTTAAGGACCTCGTTCACTAGGAGGTCCTGGGGTTAACAAAGTAGAACTAGGTAGTCCTGGAGGTCCAGGAGGACCAGCTGGTCCAGATCCACCTTCTCAGATAGTATCCACAATTCAGACAAGTTGTTGAAGTAGCCTGTCGAGCTCAACAAAGCGCTCCTCATGTTGGACCCTCAATTTACCCAGTTGTCTCATAATCTCATCCTCAAGGGTAGTTATTTGGTGGTGAATATAATTAGCAACATCAAAACCTGTTGTAATACTTCTTAGCTGATGTACCCCAAAACTCCATTATCAATTCTCATCAAATGGTTATGTAGATTGTTGGTTTCCCTTCTATTATCAAGTATGGCTTCACAATTATCCTGACCAAAGTTAGAAGCTATCTTATAAAACGAGGATAATTGAGAATAAAATTGTTGCGCCAGGGTCAACTGGCGTTGGATCTCAAGATGATGTAAGCTTAAAATCTGGAGTACGTGATGAATAGCGAGATGTATGTAATGCCGGAGATACTGCTTAGTTTTAGCCAAACCAACTTTGGTATACTGTAACACCACTCTGTTGTATAAGTTCATCATATTATAGGCAACTTTAGATGCTTGGTCTCAATTAAGATGGACACTATGCTAGATAGCCCCCTTATCAAGCCTTTGACCGCTTCTTCTACGTCTGCAGCTTAAATTTGATAATTATTTTGGTCAGTGCCCTAAAATGGCCAAGTCCATAAAGCCTAGAACTACAAATAATTGATATTAGCGGAAGACATCTCCTCCCTGTTGAAGTGTACCCATTTGGTGGTGCTCATTGATTCTTAGAAAAGATTTTTTCTTTGCTAGACATATTTATCGTTGTGAAAGTATTTTTTCACCAGGTAGCCTTGAAATGAGACCTGCAGGGAGCGCCAGTATTGGGATTTTGATAGAAATTACAATAAGCAGGTGCTATAAAGGCTATGAGATTATAAGTTCCATGGCTCTAGCAAAGATAAACACAAGTGCAACGAAGTTATTAGTTCTGTTGCTATAATTGATTCCAATTGGAAATACAGAATTCTGTATTAATATACCAAAATTTAGCTATGCAAAACAAAAATAGTAGTAATTATTAGTTAGAAATGAGGGATATTTATAGGGGTAGATTTAGTAGTTCTTCATGAGTATTTTCAAGTTGCACCTGAGGTAAGAACTTTTCTATTAGATGACCGATACTCTGATTATCATTGCTATAGTTGTGATGGTCAGATCTGATAAGGTTCTTATTAGATGAGATCAACTTTCTTGTGTGATGTTTTGCCCCATCAGATTTTTAGCCTCATCTTTTAGAGGAGGCTGATAACTCTAAAGTTTTGATCATCAGTCTACCCAAGGATTGGATATCTCTGATAGGGATTTTACAATCTTATTAGACCAAGATACCAAATCTTAATCTTGAGTAATTTTGGTCATCACAATTGAATATCTAACATATGGGATATGAATATTCTTGGGCATAGAGACACTGACAATGTGGGAGAAGTTTGGTAATGTCCAACTTAAATTTTTCCACATGCGGTGTACTTAACAACCCATAAAATCTGCAAAGGATTTTATAGATCTTGGGTTCTAAACAGCGGAAAAAGCAAATGAAGCAGCAAAGGTCAGAGTAGTACTCAACCTTCCCAATGGTCAGCATTTGGTATTGACCAAACGCACACGTTGGACATAATATAAAGACATTTTCATACTTTTTAACTACCTTTCAACTATACTGGCATGCACAGTAGCTGAAAAACATCTCCAGAAAGGCTTGGAATCCTACAGAGAAATTAAATAATTTGGAATGAAAAGATATCAGCTGATGCTGACCCTTAGCACTGGTAAGGAAATCAAAATCAATTCCCCAAACCAGGTGATAGAGTAGGATATCACAAAATTCCCCCACACCACATCCTTCACTATTGATGGAAAAAATCTCAACTATTTAACGCAACAGTGGAGAGCGCCCCCCCATATTCAGCCACTTCTAGGCCTTTGGGCACAAGATTCATGCTTGTCTCGTAAAAGAAGGCCTAAGGAAATGGAATTCTGTGAGGAAGAAATGGGCGAAGGTGACTCAGAGTACGTAAAAATAACAGATACACACAAGAATTTAACTGGGGAGAACATAGGCAATACAAAATAATTGACCCAATTTCCCCAAAAAAATGGAAAATGGCCAAACAAGCTCACAAGTTAGCTGCAGCCAAGGCAAAGGCATCAGCAGAATCATTCATCTTGCTGGAACAGATCCAGTGACATGGATGAACTTGGAATAATGAGCCAATCAAATCCCACAAAAAACCAAACAACTGATCCAAATAGAACGGATTCAGTGGAACCTGGTTTGGAAAAAAATGTGGCAAAACAAGGGTTCAGCACCCTTCCCCCAAAATTGTGGAGAACAACCCAATCAAAGTGAAAATCAACAATGGATCGCAAAAGACAAAAATGTGGTTAATAAGAGCACACAATTGCACTGCAATGATAAATTGAATACCAACAAAGGCAAGAGAGGAGCAAAAACAGCGGTAATGAAAGGTGCAGAATACACCCCAACTCCTACTCATAGTTATGCTCTTTGCAGCAGAGGTGCAATGGAGAGTAATGAGAGTGAGGGAGTAGGGCTGGGGGTCCCTGCTAACTGCTTCTGAGGTGCATTGGGCGTCTCAGTAGAGATAGGGACGTTGAACATAGTGGGACTTAAGGCCTTAACGTCCCAGGCCAGGAAGTTGAGCCTCCTGCAAAACCCACCTGTGGATATCCTGGAAGTTCAAAAAACACACTGTCCAAAGTGGAAGGAGGAGGCATGGGAAAACATGCTCCTCCCAACAATATCATTTTGGTCGCAACACTGTGGTGTGATAGTACGTGTTGACCAAAACTTTAAGTTCATTAATAAAAATTTGTTCCTGGACAGCTGCGTACTAGCTGTTACCTTCTCATGGCACAAAGAAGTGCACATAATAGCCAGTGTGTATGCACCAAATTGTGCAATGGACTGACAAGAGTTTTTAATAGCTATAACACAACTTCATCTTCCAGCAAACACTTTTACCATGGGAGACATGACTGCTTTATTAACCAAGATACTGTCCAATGGCCAAACACAACGGAGGCATCACAAGGCAAGTGGAACTTTGCATGCTAAAGGCCACTCTAGGACTATATGATCCATTACCTAAATGTTCACTCCTTCTACAGAACATGACACGCCCACATATACACGATGGTGTACTTTAAATCTATGTCATTGTTAGACCTAATACTCGCACCATTAATTTTCTGACACCAAAAAATAAATTCAAGATTACAAAAATTGAATTCTCTGACCATTGGCTAATTTTGGTGTCCTTCACACCAACGGAAACAACTACTCAAGCTCCCAGGTGGTGCATTATACGCTCAGAACATTTAGCTGACTCAGAATTTCAATCCTGAGTGGAGGAAATATCCTCAACATGGGATTTTAAACAAATTTCTGTTCATAGCCATTAAACACCTGGGAAAATTTCAAAAAATTAACATAACGGATTAAACAAACATCAAGAATATACAGGGCAGCTTCAGCTATTATCAAACACACCTTGGCAGAAATCAATCACCTGGAAAATAATGTCCCACGCACAGGATACAGTCCTGGATGGGGATGCAAATGGACAGAGGTTTCTGCTTGGCTAAACACCCTGATATGCAAACACCAACACTGAGTTGGAGTTCAATATAGAGCAAAACATATAAAAGACAGAGAAACTTGCTCGAGCTATTTTTTCTGTCAGTTTCATGCCCAAAAAATATTATAGCCTGCACACAGGTCTGATGACTGGACAAATTCATAGCGGAAACACCCAAAGAAGTTGTGACCAAAGTAGAAGGTTTTATACATATATGTATTAATATGAACCAGTCAAACCAGCAAAAATTAAAAAATGCCTCGCAAATGCACATATTGACACCACAGCTCAAAGCAACAATTTAACCAACCTAATATTGTGCAAGGAATTATGGGAAGTAGTACGCGGTGCATTAAGAGGAAAATGCCCTGGACCTTATTGGATTCCCTATAAATTTTATATAAAAATACCTTACTAGCGTATCTAATATTCTTTTAGCTCCAATTAATGGAAAAATAGTCACAGATAATATTATATACAGAAATCTGAGTACCATAGCCAGGACTGGTTACCTGGATTACATGGATATAACATACAACCTGGAGACCCAAAGAAGAGTCTGGAGATACACACATCACTCACAACTTTAACCCAGGATAAGAGCACATGTGTGGAGATGCATGAGGAGAGTATACCGCACAGAAGAACGGTCAAATACAGCACATTCATCATGTACAATATGTGTAAATATGGAAGCCTAGTGACTGTTTAGAACAATGTCCAACATCAGTAGCTATCTGGAAAAAGGTCATACGCCTATTCCTCCAACAAAGTAAAAATATTTTTTTGACTAAAAACATGTTTGCTCTCAACATGAAGACACCTATACATCCATCCCTATGGGCGTTAATAGTAGTAATAGCACTATGGACAATCCATATAGTAGTACTAGAATCGTTTACAGGAGCAACGCCTACATCCAAGAAGTCATCAATCGTTTTCACTACCATTTATTGGAACATTTCCAAACATGGTTGTTTGGAAACATGATCCCACATAACAGGGAACTCAATACATGGTTCCCCATATGGTTCCTAAAGATTGATTTTTTCCTTCACTCATGCTGCATCCAAAGTAAGCCAGCATAAACCCCCCTAACATCTTAAATTTGGTGGTCCTGAATGCAACAAGTGTAACGCACTGGCTCCTTCCAATGAGCCACAAATGAGTTGGGCAACAGGATCCATGGTAAAGAACTTAAGGCTAACAGGATTCCTGATACTACTCTCCTAGTGCGCGCGCTACAAGATTGGACAAGCACCCCCTGGAAGACAGTTGCAAGTATACTCAACCCCAGCAACATGCCTTGACTCCAAGACAAGGTATAGAGGGAGGCAATAGCCCTCCCAAGCTGATTCTCAAAGTCCAATTCTTATTGATTTAAGCCAAACATGGCTGCAGTTAGGCAATATTTTTAAAATAAATCCAAATTATAAATATATGAATTTTAGGTTCTATTATTTAATATTTAGCCAAGTTGATAGAAAACAGAACTGAGGAGCCTCCAGCTCCCAGTTCCTTCCCTATATAAACAGGCTAAAAGCTAAAATAAAATATAATATAAGCTTATGGTGCCAACTTGAATGATGTTTGGTGTAAACTTTACAGCAGGATCGCGGAATCTTTACTCAGTGATTCCGTGTCAGTTTCAATCCTCAATGGTTCCGCGCCAGTTCCATTTCAAATCCCAATCAAACCGCGAAACTCCCAAGCACCCATTTCATTCCATTCTTGATTCAAATCCAAATCAAATATTGAAACTACCCATTTTACTCGTTTTCCGTTTTGTTCCAACTTGGACGCCCATCTTGCTCCTTGGCCTACTCCAAGCTCCAGCCCCTTAGGCGTCCTTGCCAGAACCAACGCCCCCTCCTCCTCCATACATACAGACACAGCCTGCCCTGTCTTACCAAAGATCAGGGCAATGTGATGCTGAGGATAGACCTCAACTGTCACAACAAGAGGGGCTTTGAACCCTCTGGGGTGTCTTTAATTTTTCACAGTTGATTATTTTATCCTCACTATATTGGAAGTGCACATCCCCTGGTCGACCTTCCCAGAATAAACAGTAAAAATGGGAGGAAGAAACCTCAAAGTTGCCTGCTGGAGCATCCCAAGTCTAATGAGCAATTAGATTATTGAGTTATGAAACCCAAGATTAAGCTACCTTCAATTGTTGATGGTCTTAAAGGAACGCCCATTATTCCTGTAAACAAGGCTATATTCCCTTTAAGTCCCAATTATTGGTGGAAACGGGGATCTAAGCTACCATACCATCAACTCAGTTTTTGGATAACAATGGAGAATCTAATACATTACTAAGTGAACATATGGCTTGTCTGGGTATCCTTAACCGTGCCTATAATGGCCCCTTACCGTATTGGTGGCCAATTTGACTAATTAACCCATGACAATAACTTGTAACCACTGATAGATTACATCCACACATTACCATTTGATAAAATTGGTTCTATCTATAGCTTTGGATCTCTATAGACCTAGGACCTAATGAACCCCCTGTCATAGCTCAAGTGGAGGTAACGCTAAGCAATTCACTTACTAGCAAACACCACAAAATGATGAAAACCTTTATTTATTAATATGACAATATTTTCTAAGAGGCTTAATGATTTGGGGTGTTGAAAGGGGTCTAGCATAAAGTGAAAACCGGAAATTTGCAGCTCATCTGTGCCAGGCTCTACCAGATGTCCAAGGTAAAAAAGACCTTGGTGGCCAAGGAGTTAGAACAATAATTATAGGGTGGCTTCCTGAAGCCTTCTCAGAGCCCATGTGTAAGGCCCCAAGTGCCAGCCATCAAGCTGGACAGAGGTGTGCACACCTTTAGAACTAAAAGTGGTTCAAATCCCAAGGCCCTTCCTCTCACCCAGATCTTTATCCTAGGACATACCCTAAATGAGATCTGGGTAGCCGCTGCCCCTCTCTGCTTGACCCCATCTTTTTCCACTTACCCCCAGCTTAAATATACTCAATTATCTAAAGACAAAAGGGTTTCATTTAAGAAACATCTAACAAATTTTTAAGATGTCAGAAAAATTATGAAACCCCACACCACAATTCCATCTCCTGCACCCAGCGGTTGGTTCACCCAGAAGCCAATCTTCATAACAAAAACGTACCTAATGAGTCCAATTTGTGAAAAAAGTCGCTAAAGAGGGAGAAAACAGTGATTAAACTTTACAATCTCATCTGAAATAAAATAGTGAAATTGGACATCCAAAATTCATGAAAAATGACACAAAAATTGCTTAAAAGTTGGCTGATACTATCGAGGTTAGATTGATGTTCAAACTGGGTTTTTGTATTTAAATGAAAATTGGACCCTACTACTGTGGTTCAGCTTAGCAGCTCTTCCCCATCCCAACATAAGACCCTGCAACCTACTTATGGTAGGGTGTTGGGTTATCCTACTATCAAGTTTCCATTAAAGCTTAATAAACATATTATTTAAAAAATTGTTTTTTAAGTTATTTTATTAAGTTAAACGGCATAAGGGAACAATTCCCTGGGTTGGAGTCTTTTTAAAACCCCAACGCGCCTATTTCCAGTCCCTTGAGACCAGTGGTATCTTGTGAACTGTGGCGACTTTTGTGGGTTCTAGTTCAACCCCGAATAAACCAGTTCATTCCTTTGCACGCTAAAATCCTGACACTTTGGGCTTTCCCTCTTTTATTGGGTCATAAGAAAGATGGAGGCCATCACGTCGTGATGAACTATAGTAGGCTGAACTTAATAAGCTGGAAAGATGCTACCCTCATCCCCCTATCAACGACCTGCTCTACCTACTAGCTAGATTTTAGTTTTTCTCTTCCTTGTATCTAGCTAGAAGATATTGGAAGACTGAATTGGCACCTGAGGACTGAGAGAAATGTGGAATGATCTCAAACAAAGATCTACATGAGCTGACCCACATACTCAGGGCTTATTTAACGCCCCTGAGACCTTTCAGTGGGTGATGGATGGTATGCTCAGAGATCTAAAAATTTATTGCATGTTTTCTATTTGGACAATATCACAGTATTCTCTCAAACTTTCAATATGCACTTAAAGCATCTTTTAGAGGTTTTTAATCAAATGAGGGCGGCATCTATAAATCTGAAACCCTCTAAATAAAATTTATCAGAGAGAAGTGGAATTTTTGGGCTATAACTGACGTGTAAATGAATTTCTCTGCTATCTGATAAAGGTGTTGTAATCCAGAAGATATCCCAACTAGATAGCCTTCATATTTCAGGTTTTTTAAGAAATTTAGTTGATATTGACAATTATTCTTCATTTCACTGCTCTAGCCAAGCCCTTGGTATATCTACGCCAAAAGGAGGCTCCATTCCACTGGGAGGCCTCTCAACTTTAAGGTTTTAAATCCCTGAGTGGCGCTTTGATGACTGATCCCATAAAATTCATCATTAATTTGATAAACCCTTCTACTTGTTCACAGACGCTATTGATGTTGCAGTCAGAGCTATAATTACCCAACACAATTCAAATCTGGTTAATCAATTATTTTCTTTTTCAGTAAGACCTTTACTAAGCTGGAAAAGACTACAGCGTTACAGAACGGGAGTTCCTGGCTGTGTGTTACTGACAATTAAACATTTACATCACTACTTTATAGAAAGCACTTTAAAGTTATAACTAATCATACTTCATTGAAATGGTTGCAGTAAATGAAGGACCCAACAGGCGACTTACAAGGTAGTTCTCAGATTAAAATACTATGTCTTTTCTATTGTGCGTTAATGTTGGTAATAAGGTGGTCCACAGTCCAGTCCTTCAAATCTTGTTGATGTGGATGAAGAGTGAGTAGAACCTAACTAAATAGTGTTCAAAGGTCCTTATGAAATAGTTTAAACTTAACTATAAAGAGGTCAGAGGTTCCTAAAGGATTTATTTGTCTTGCTGGCTAGGGCAGAGAGGGGAGTTCTGGGAAGCAGTAGGGATTTATATTAGATGAATTACTGAAGACTTAATTATAATATTTACAGGTCCCTAAAAAGCAAAAGAGAACTTTAAAAAGATCCTAATTAAAGGTTGAGATGTAAAAGTTATTTTGTGGGGGTAAATCATTATCACCCTAAATAGTGCTAGTAAAATAAAGGATAACTTAAGGGATATAAAAAATGATTGGTGAATACCCTGTCAGACCTAAGAACATATCAGGATTTGCTATCCTCGATTTTTTACAGAATAAAGGAAAGTAGGCAACAGATAAAGGTTATCATGAATTCTGGCAAAGTTAGGGATAAGTTGTGATAAGCTGAAATATGGATATGTTCGCACACTTAAGAATAATAGTTAATATAGGAAATATT
>JAKSZP010001842.1:0-63803 GCA_022478985.1 Massospora cicadina | reverse complement strand
CTCCCAGAAAGGGACAATCAAGCTTCCTTCTGGGCTAGTGGAAGGAGGAGAAGATGCCATCCGCACAGCTTTGGTGGACTGAAGAAGATTTCCCAAGGTATAGAAGATACTTCTCCCAAAATTGGAAAGTGACCAAACAAACAACAAACAGCAAGCTACTAATTGCACATTCATTTGGTAAAGGGTAACCACTGCAGCACCCAGTTCGAAGAACAAGGCGGAAGTGGCTGGAAATAATGGTTGGTTGATTATGTAATGGAAACAGCAGAAGAGGTTTATACTGGCCTGCCAGTCAGAATGTGTAAGCACCCAAAAAGCAAGCCAGAATGCCAGATGCATTACCGACCAAATGATGTTATATGGAGCTGGGCATTGGGAAATGAAGAATTGTTGGTGTAACACAACAGTGAGTATGATCCTGACGACAAACCAGAATGAGCCCACTCCTGACCCAGGGGGCCTCGCTGTAGGGGGTGGGATCACAGAGATAGTTTCATTAAGTTCATCGGCATATTGGGTCATTTCAACCAGGGAGGCAAGGAGACGGATTCTTTCTTGCAATTGGTGGACATAAGGCCACAAGATCCCCATGTAATGTTGCTGGAAGTTCATGATAACGGGGTTATAGAGCCAAGAATATCGGACTTGATGAATGCAATTGACAACAGAGGGGGCCATAGTGACCATAAGTACTGGTAGAGCCTATCCAGTATATGGACTGATGGGCCACCAGGGAAACACCATCAGGGATGCGGTCAGAAGGAGTAATACAATAAAAAATTGTTTGGTTTTTTGGCAAAATTTTTATTGAAGAAAAAGGAAAAAAACGACCAGCAATTTTCTCAGTGCTATGCAACTGATTAGATAGTGGTTGATTGGGGTAGTGATAAGCCAGGATCAGGACCCTCAATTTTGACCTAAAATGGCGAATTATTCAGGAATGGGTGGGTTTGTTCCTTGAGAACTGATGTCAAAAAATTTGGCAGCAAGCTGAGTCACTGTCAGTTCGACCTCAAACGTCCTAACTGAGGCTCAGCTACGTTTCCAATGGTTGGTGCAATGGCATTTGGCCTGACAAGCGATGGGAATCCCCCAAGGCCACCCCACATAGGGGTGGGTCCATTTGGTTGGGAACGGGTTCAGGATGCCCAACCTGCCCGCGCTCAGTCGCTGGTCCATTCATCCAGTCAGTGGCATCACATCAGCCATAACGCCCAAATTGTCAACAGGGGACTTTGAACCCTCATTGATGGCATCCAATGCTATAGCCTGCCCATCGAGAATGATCCCTAATGACTTTGGTAGGGAGGTGATTTGTTCAATCAACATATTGATTGAATTGGAACTGTTGGGCATTCCAGCTGATAGGTCAATCTTCATGCCTTTCCAGCCTTTTGAGATCCGAGCATTGGCCAGATTCCCACTAAAATTAGATCCAATTAAATTCAATTTGACAATCTTGGCACAGATTTCGATGATTCCCCATAACAGTTCTGCCAAGGTGAGTGTGGGTACTGGGGGTGGGATCTGAAGTGGAAGAGCTGTTACCCAGCGCTCATCTACTATGTGAGCGAGATCGCCCTGAGTAACGAGGGGTACTGCCATCCTCTTCAGTGTCTTCTTACTCAGGAATGTGAAAATGGCCCAATTAACAGCCAGAGGACGTTCCCTGGGACTTACAACCTGAATGTGGCTACATCAATATTGCAATCCTGGGTTAGCTTGACTGCAAGAAACTCCTCAAGGTTAAGATAAAATACAAAGGGGTATACATTCATATGGAACCAACCTGCTATGCAAACTAAACCGCCCAATGGGTTACATTCCAAAATCTACTGACAGATCAGGAAAGAGAATGGACACATGAGGCAGTCCAAACTGGCCTTTCATACTATGGGGAAGTTTATAATTTTGGCAGGCTGGCGGAGACTATATTGCTAAGTGCCTTTGCCTCCCAAACCATGGAAGCGCTCTACGAGCTATCTACATAGATGAGGTAAATTAAATCGCCCTCTCCAAAATTATCCACCTGCCTGGTTTCAGCCATGTCGTTTATGTGGAACAGTAAGACGCCAAACAGATGTGCTGGTTCTGCTATCAGATCAGCCACACAATAGCCCAATATCACCACAAAAAGGGAACCCCCCACAAATTTGATAATGATTAGTCATTGGAGTCACCAAAGCTGGGACAAAGACCTACATCCATCCCAAAGCCAAGGAATGGCTCCCACGGAACCTGACAGAGGTTATGGACATGAAGCGACAGCAAGAGAAGCTGGACATCGCCCATAAGAAGCGTGTAAGGGAGGCTGCCAAACAACCTAAAGCAGATGTTGAACTTTTCATGAACTCAGCCCCAAGGCATATGTGTTGGATGATGGGATGGGCCCAGACCCAGTTGCTCCTCGCCCATTGAAAGTGAAGTGGATGGTCCATGAGGAGGTGTGCTAGCAGAAAGCTGGCCCCAAGAAATTGTCAAAGATGAGCCAACTAGTGTCAGCTTCTATGAATTTGGCAATTAAGCCTGACAAAAAAAGACTGGGTAAAAATAATCATGCAAAATGTCAACAAAAAATCCTGTGCTTAAGCCCAATCACCCTCTGGGGAGGTCATGACACTAGAGTCAGCCAAATGTCCCCTGCAAATAAACCCTGCCCCACTGAGAAACCCAAAAAAGGGTCTGGTAAGAAGTCAGCGAGTGTTGCTGCCACTCCTGTTCAAGCTGGACTGTCCAAAACGCTCCCACACTTAGTACTTAAACTGTCACCACTATCAATTGACAAGTAGATGGGAATGGCTATGGAATTTCCGTTGCACAAATTGCCCAACAATAAAATTCTGGTGCTCTTCAAACGCCCTCACAAAACACCACCTGTCCCGTGCTCTCCCTCAGTGACCACTGCCACCAAAGCACCAACCTCCATTTGTGATTCCATGCATAACTTAGACAAACCCACTAACCATCCTCATACCTGTGAGTCAAGTGAATGGAAATGATTATAGCGACCATAAAATCTTGGGGGGGATGGCGAGAATTCAGACGTGGAGGAGGAAGCTACACCATTCTAAATCAAATAATAATGTCAATTTTATATTAATTTTAATGATGCAAGCGTTAAGCCAAAAAGATATGGCACCAAACTCAAACTGTAATGCAATGAGCCACCTGTGGACCTCCAGATCAGGTGCTAAGCCCTTTGGACGGACCATGTGGCCATCATTGCACTGAACAAGAAGCTTCACCTGGTATTCATGTAGGAGTCTCACGCCATACAGACCTTGGTGGCCACAGGCACTGATAGAGAAACTGGTAAGAGCCTTCAAGTGGTAGTGGTGTACACCTTTCCAAAGCCCTATGAGAACCAGAATTTTTGGAAGTATTTATTAGAGGTACTAACTGAAGAGATGACGGTCATATAAAGAGACCTGAACTGTTGGACAAACTTGAGTTGAGATATGTTCCTGAAGAGTGAGTGCCCCAACCATAAGGCTGAGGATACAATAGAGTATTTGGTCAAATTGGGGATATTCCTTATGAATTACAAGGAGGATGACAACCCTGCTAACCTGACAATGTGGTCGTATGATTCTAGTGGGGCACTGCAGACAGGTTCACGCCTGGATTATGTGCTCGTATTATCTGACCTCAAGCTGCTTAAATCTAATGTGGAAGTCAGCATAAACTCTGAGAGCGATCATATGATCACCTGTATGGAGATCAACCTGTGCGAACCCCCAAGGTCCCACAAGTGACAGTTGCACCAGTCATGCTGAGGGATGAGGAGTGGCGCTGAGTGATTAAAACTGGCCTGAATTTACTGGTCTCTTACTTAGACTGTCATCTGGGAATTCATCCTGAGGAACGATGGGTCCAAATAAAGGAGAAAATAAAGCATAACAGCCAGAAGTTTGAGAAAGCAAAAAGCTACAAACAAACTACTTCTGCGAAGCACATGAAGGATACTCTGGAGCATCTGAAGCTTTCCTGGTGTGACAGCGAATACTGGTGGAGCGAGTACTGAATGACTCACAAACACTTTTAATCATTGATGACAAAACAGGACATGTAACGCTGGGCAAACGCTGCCTATCGCAATCAAAAATGCCAGGGATGATGACCAATGAGGGCCTAGCTTCCATCAACGAAATCCGCTCAAAGCCAAAAATTTTGCCATGTGGAAACTCATTTGGGTGTAGTATCCTCCTATCCTGAAATGATAAAGAATGAGATCATAAGTTTCTATTGGAATTATTCCAATACCACAAGATGAGCGACGCTGCAACTAAAGCCCTACTTTACCCTTGAAGCTGGCGCTTGGGCCTGCTTGCAGAATGATGCCTAAATGTTGACTGCTGAGATCACAATCAAAGAATTTAAGTTCGCATTGAAGGAATCATTGAAGAGAAAATCCTTAGGCCCTTACAATATGTGCGTGGAGATTTACAGAACTTTCCATGACCGCATAGCAAAAGAGCTCGCCAACCTTTTCAATTTGGTCCTCCAGCCTGGACGCCAGATCCCTGGGGCCATGAGGCCTGAATTGTACTTCTGTACAAGAAGGGGCTCCAATGGCAATTTAAGAACTGGCACCTGATAGCCTTGTCCAATGCTGACTACAAGCTTCTGATGCGAATTTTATTAAATAAGCTAATGAAAATTGGCCCATGTACCCTCCACCAAGACCAGCATGGGTTCATCAGGGGATGCACCATCTAGGACAATATTAGGACCATCCAGAACGTGTTTCAAGACATGCTTGAATCTGAAAAGGGCTATCTCATGTTTCTTGACATGGAAAAGACCTACAAATTGGGTAGCGTGGCCCTTCTTGCATGTGGCATTGAAAGCGGTGGGTATCCCTGGCACTTAAAACTCCTGGATCTTAACGCTATATTTGAGGCTGAAAACCAAGGTGATTCTTACTGATGGCCTTACCAGCGATATCCTAGATTGGTCAGAGTCTCCACCAAGGTGATCCCATGTTTCTGATCATATTCAACTTTGCAGCCGATATCCTGTTGGCAGCACCTGATGCAAAACTATGGGACATAGTCCACCCCAACCAGTGGCCGCTGAAAATGCAAGCCTTTGCCTTTGAATCATAGTTGGGATCAGCTCTATGACCAACCTTCAGGGCACTGAAAAACTTCTGAGCCTATACCAGTCAGCGTCAAACGTGAAGATTAACCTTGACAGAACCACTGTAATAAGATTGGTGTCCCCAATTTCAGCCCATCTTCTGACATAGCGCCAATCCTGAACATACAGATGATCCGCTACCTTGGTATTCTTTTTAACAATAAGGGTCTGGCGGTACTTAAAACTAAACAGGAGGTATCGTCAAGTCTGTCAGCCTATATGGCCTGCTGGAAACATGCACGCCTTAATCGCGAGAAAAAGTGCTGGTTGTCAATGTATTCATTTTCTCCAAAATCTGGTAAGTAGCCCAAGTTCTACCAATGAGCCCAAACCTGGAGAAGAAAAACAAGACTCTGCTTAACAACGTCCTTGGGTTAAGGCAAAAGCTGCGCCACTTGCTCTCAACGCCCTGTTCAAACCAAAGCGTGAAGGGGGAATGGGCTTGCTTGATTTTGAGTCCCACGCCCAGAGGATATGACCAAGTTCTTCCTCTGAATGGTGCAGATGTGCATGCGCTTCTCAGCCCTTGCGTGGAACATTAACTGGGCAAGAAACCAAGGCCTTAAGGATCCAGTCTCCACTCACTACTTGCATGCATTCTTGGCGTCCCACCCCAAAATAACCCCCTGACCAGCCAGCTCTTACTACTGGCGTTTGTGCAATCAGGCAGAGCGGCTTGGTTGTTGGTCATTTGAAGCTTTGACGCATGATGCTGACCAGATTTGTAGGGATTTCATATCTGATAAATCCACAATGAATTCCAAAACTACCTGGGAGGAGCATAATCAAATCGGCCACAAATTTGAAAGTAAGACAATCAAAATCCTTTTCAAATCAACCCTGATTAATATGCCAAACTTCTCCTGAAACCTGGTGCAATCAGCCTGTTTGGCCCCAAATCCTCAATGACTGGGAAGCCAAAGTCTACAATACTAACTACCCATTTAAGGAGTTAATTTTGGGTCTGAATTCCTGATTTGTTACATTAAATCAAAGGTCAGCAACCTGGAAGATCTTACACCGCACGTTCTAATGTGGTAAGCATAGTGGAAAAGACCGCCCATTTAAGGACTGCCCCATATGCGCCAAACCAAAAGCAGATATTGGCCACCAATATAACGAGTGCGCTGTTCTCTGCATGTACTGGTCTACAATGAAATTCCTCCTGTCAGTCTTAAATCTTTGGCAGAGATGAACCCATCGCAGGACCTGTTTTTTGCATCAACCCTGCAAACATTAGCAATCCAACTGCGTGCCTTCCTCTACCATTATTGTATATGGGCTGTAACATGGCCCTCGTTGATAAGAGTCTTGGCAATGTGCGTCCCCATTACAAAGGTTTGGTGTTGAAAATTTATATCTTAACCAATCAGCTTCAGCGGATCACCAAATTATTTCACCTAATCACCAGATGATATAAAGCCACACGTTTGGCAAAACTGCAGGATTGCTCGTCATACGTGACGAAGCAAAGAATTGATTAAGAGTCCAATGGCCTGTAAGCCCGTCAGCGCTAGAACCATGGTTAGTGATGGCAATTCCCAATCATCAATGGTCGGATATGCTATCTGGCTAGTGGCCATCTTCCCAATCTTTTTTTATCTCAGCTGAACCTTTATGTTCCGCCTTCCCTCTTACTTTCATCTTTTCTAAATAAAGTATGGAGTTCTTTATAAAATAACTTTGAAGTTTGAGTTCCCAACGGGTCAGTTGTCCATCTGGTTTTTCATCCGCCTTAGCCACCATAGGGAGGCATTATCTGTAACCACTTTAAAATTATATACATATAAGAAAAAATGAAAATACTTGATGGCAAGATGACAGCTAAGCACTCATGCTCAGTTATGCTATAATTACTCTCCGCTCAAGTTAGGGCTTTGCTAAAGTACACTATAGGATGATCAACTTGATTTGCATCAATTTTCGCCAAGATGGCCCCAACAGCCACTTCACTAGCGTCAATAAACAGAATAAACGGTTTGTCAAACACAGGATGGATCAATATAAGGGCGCTTGTGAGAGTTTCCTTTAAAACATTAAAAGCTTGTTGTTGAGTCTCTTTCCATTGGAATGGAACCTTCTTGTGGAACAGATATGTCAGGGGTTTGGTAAGCTCAGCAAAGTGGGGTATAAACTGTCAATAATAGCCAACTATCCCAAGGAACACCTGGATATTGCATAAGCTTTAGGACAGAGTCATCCCTTCAATCATGACCACTTTGATTGGCAACAATGAGATTGCTTCCCAGGTAATCTTATGACTATAAGATTCCATATTTTTGGAATAACCGGCATTTTGAAAACTCCAACTTCAAAAAATGGGGTTAGGGCATTTGAACACTTCCTTCAAGCGAGCAAAATGTTGGTCAAAGGTTCTGGAGAACCCAGTTACATAATCAAAGTAAACTAACACATGACATTTTCAAGTCCCCTAACAGGTCATACATCACCTTTAAAACGTGGCTAGGACTTTACATAGCTCTTGGGGCATTCTTGTGGGTTCAAACAACCCTTCACTTGCTATGAGAGAAATTCTCCTGATTCTCCACTGCAAGCTCAATCTGACAGTAGACATTATAAAGATCCATTAGAGAAAAATTAGGAACTCTCCAAAGTCATAATGAATCATCAATTTGGGGCAGCGGATAAATGTCTTTTTGCGTAAGGGCATTAAATTGGAGGTAGTCTATTACTACCTAGTGCCCTCATCCTTCTTCCATATAAGCATCAAGGGCGAGGCCCAGAAAATTTGCAAGGACTTTAGTAATCTGGCATTCAAAATTTGATTTAATTCCTTTGCCACCTGATATTCTTCAACTTTATATTTCCTGTGGGGCTGAGCATAGATTCGAGCAGATTCACCTATAAACAAACTATGCTGCACCCCTTTCATCATTTTAAAATCGTCAGAGCCTTTTATGAATATATCAGCATACTCCTCAATCAGTGCATCTGCTTGCCGCTGAAGTTCAAAGGTGAGAGTGTCACCTATTTTACTTTGCCATGGCCGATGGTAGTGTCCTTGTCAATCCTTAATTGTGCAGATTCCTGCACCCGCAGACAGATTAAAGATTCAACTTGATCAGCGGGTAGTGTCCAAACATATGCAACAAGTTGGTTTGAGTTATTTGCATAGGTCAGTCCATGAAATTGGCTATCAATATGGTTTAAGGCCCCTGATAGAATGGATACAGCAACCCCATCAGGTAAGAGGTTCGAAAATAGCCATATTAGGGTCTCCACTAATTTCTAACAAATGATCTGGCAACTTGTAACTTGGATTCCAGTGTCCACCAGTATTTGAAATCTTGAGGGTATAATGACCCTGTTGTTGGAGTATACAGCCATCCCCTCCTGAGCCTCAGCACTGGGAATAAGCAGTTTAGTTTTTGCTCCAACTACTTGGGACTCTAACTGCTCAATGAAGTTTAGAGGTTCCAATGAACAGCCTCTTGGTTTCATTTTCCCTTTTCTTTAGGACGTCCTTAGCCACCAAAATTATGAGGTATCCTAGGATAGAAAAGTACAAACCCTTATAACTAATTTTGGTATCAAATTAAAATAAAGAATTGATTGCCAATGAGAAGACTGTAACTGTCATTCTTTAATACAACCGCTGGGGCCATCACCACCAGGGATCTAAAACAAAGCGGCAGAGTGGAATAGGCACCCAGGGAGTGAGTCTGCTGGCGCCCCATCATTCCATAAACCATTTTGTGGTTTTGATCCAGTGCAACTTGTATCTTCCTCAACAAATGAGAGGAGATGACATTATCTATTGAGTAAGTATCAACTATAGCTAGTATTTTCACCTTATGGACAACTACTTTGACATGATTAACCTCAGTGCCAAAATGGGGGATTTAGTACAAAGAATTCCTTAGAAAAAGTGGTCCAGAAGGGGCAACATACAAGCAAATTAGATTTTTATTGGAATTTATAGAGTCAGCAACATCCACCTTGTCAGGTGAGGATAGGGCTAAACACTCAGTGTGGAGAAATAACACCGTCTGGGACCTGAGGCACAGAGTTTTCATCAAAGGTTGCCTTGCGCCCTAAGCTGACTCCGTCTTTTCCGCCTCATCAGCCTTTTTCTTCCAACAAGTGGCTTCTTGATGCCCAAAGTACCCGCAATAGGTGCAAGGGTCACAGCGAGGTTTAATACTCTGGGGCTGTCCTGCAGCATGAATGGGGACTGACTCCCATTGTTAGGTGCTTGGCGCATTTCGTGCTCAGGCAACTCCATGATGGATTCCTTAATATCAAGTATGGACTTGTAAAGCCTTTTTGTATTTTAGAGATATAACATGAGGTTCAAATTATACCGGAACGCAGAGAGGAGAGTGGCAGTGGCGTCATCCAAGCTAACCTGATCACAAAAGGCAAGGGACTGGGATTAATGATAGAACCGCTCAGCAAACTCCTTGTTGATTTTGCTACGCTTAGGGAAGATCCGCATGAACGCCTTTTACAGTTTGACAGGGATAGGTTACTGCCAAATTCTTTGAGGGGGGCATTCTTTAACTCCGCCCAGATTGCACACTCCTTAAAGTAGGGCATCATAAATTTCCTTAGCCTTACTATCAAGGCAGGTCTGTATGTGCTGATACTTCTGGAGATCTGTAGCGCCTTTCATTGCGTTTTCATAAACGTACAGATAGGACAGGATAATTTCATCCCCAGCTCATAATTTTCTTTAAAATTGTGGATCTAAAATATCCAATGAGTGCAGGGAGGACGTGGATAGCAGGATGAAGGGACTGGCCAGCCTCAGAGGACTCTGTGGTTCCTAGGACGGTTGGAGGGGTAGCCTCCTCAACCTGCCGGCGTAAATCATCCATGTCATCCTGAATGTTGGAATAGCATGTATTGACATGCTCAAGTAGCGCTTTGTTACCTAAAAGGTGGTAAAGATGTTCAATCTCAGAGGCCTGTATTGCCACTTTGGCAGTCAGCGAAATAACTTGATTGTACAAGGAGATCAGGGTCAGATCTTCATCAAGGGACTCCACTTCAATATTCATTTATGCCACCCTAGCCATTTTTAGCAGCTTCTTGTTGGGGCATTGATGTGGGCTTTATAGCTTTCATTAACAGGTGGTTCACTACTTAAATACATTTTCTCCTTATAGCGATAGGTGTAAGGCTTCTGGGCTGAACTTTGTGAAGTTATGTCTGCACCAGGTAGCCTCAGAAGGGACCTGGCAGGGAGCACCAGTGTTAAGTTTTTTGTTTATTTTAGAGGGCTGGGTCCTTTAAAGCATATACAATTAGCAGTTGCTAATAGTCCAGCATAATCACCAAGAAGACTTTTAAATTCTTAGGGCAATCTATTGGCAGCTTAGCTGTAACCAAGACAAATCACTGTTATTATAAACAGGCAGACCATAATCATTTACTAGGCAAAAATTTAGTCAAAATGAGATCCCCTTATTTTCAGAATTAGGTTAATTTATAAAATTTAGTCACGTTTGGGGTCACATTGAATATTGGTTTTGCCAGAATGAAACAATGGAATGTAAAAGATTTGGTAATGCATAATTATTTTTAATTGGTTCAGCTGTTTTAGACAATCCCTGACTGGTAAGATTTTAAGAAATTACCTTAGCGGATTCAGGAGAGGTTCAAGCTTTGGTAGCTCAATTGGGATTCAGGGCTCATGGCAATTTTTGGTAGGTTCTGATGCAATAGTATCACCTGAAACAGGTTGCAAAGTATCCGCCATCTGATTCTCATTTTGATCTATCATTTTATTCATCAAGCCCAACAGGCATATAAATGTTAGGGTGTGTTCAAATGGTTAGTTTCCAGTGAATGCGTTAATATGATTACAGACACAAACAATTCAATCTCATTGTTTAAAGTTAAAATCATATCATGTATAAGATTTGGCAGGTAATGTATATTATCCCTTAGCTGTGCAGCTTTACATGTATGCGTAGCTCATTTTAATACCCTATCCCTTTTTTATGTCATATATAGATTGATTAAGATACCTTTGCATATTTATAAGGACCACATCTCATTATAAGTTTGTCTTTTTGGCTAATTGGTGCCGCACTATTAGTTCATTAAGTTATATTTCATTATATTGAGAGGCTAAAGAGAAGTAAAAAGATGTCCACTAAAATCTTTTACTCCTGTCTAGGCGTGATTCAAGCTAATAAGGCCATTACTAAGTTTGTGCTAAGCCAATTTAATGCCAGATTTTTAGCCAAACAGCCTAAAGCGTGGTATTACCATAATCAAGGGTGATGGAAAGGCTGTAGAATGAACATAGATCTCAGAGAGGGAAGTTATTGTGTAGTTACATTATCAAGCTGAAATTTTTTCTTATTGAAAATTTATATAGCCTGCAACATGCTTTTAAAGCACTGTAATTGATGAGAAAATAAACTCCTAATGGAATAAACATAGGAACTTTACCTTACTATATTATCTTTAGCTTATAATTTAAGATCTCACAACAAAGAATTTTATTTATTCGTGGTCTGCTAGCCTGGGGACAATACCACACTTTTTAATGAGGAAATAATTTAAATGGGAAAAGAGGATAAATTCTTGTAAACATCTACGTGCAACATTTTATAGGCCAGGAACTACATGAACCGCCTTGCCATTTGTTATCTCAGTTCAGGGCATTGGTGCGCAATGCCAACACAGTCATAAATTGTCACCTACCCAAAGTTCATCTACTGGGCGTTGAACTTGAGAGCCAATGACAACTTGTAATTTTATCTATCTATTTATCTATCAAAGAATGGTGACATGATCAAAAACCCACAAAGTTCAAAGACTAACTTTTTCTCATGTTGTGAATGTTGCCACAAAGTGATGTCTAACCCCTTACCCTGTTGCAAGTTTGTGCGCGGATGTCCAAATATGTAAAGGGTTGCTGAGGAAAGATTTTTGATTAATTTATATTTTAGTTTGGACAATTACCAGTCCAGTTTACCTGTTGAGGTTGATATTTTTTTTAGTACTAGATGGTCTGTTGAGGTTGATATTAATGCATATATGGCAAAGAAGAGTGTTAATTGGTACTCCTGGACACATTATCAAGGCTTGTGTTATCCTTGCAACATAGCAAGCTTAGATTAATAAAAAACCATGAGGTAGTTTAGAAGTCCTCAGGGATTTAGTTAAGAAAAGCGATAAATTTTCAAGTAGTAAAAAGCTCTGAAATAGGGCTCACTAACCTATAGTAATTAAAATCTCAGAAGCTATAGTGTTGCTGAAGCAAAAATAATTGGATCAACTGAGCTTATTAATAAATATATCTCAGATTTAAAAGTTGGCTAATGCTGCTGATTTACCCAGATCTTATAGGTTATCCAATGCTAAAAATAACTTAATTGAGAGTGTAGCACTCAACAATAGCCAAATGCAAAATATCTGTGCACTCAACGCATATGCAGATATTGTTCAAAGTTTCAGTATATGTTTTTTATCTATTTTATTTATTTTTAAGTAGGTCAAGTTTGGAACAAATATTATATTTGGATTTGGGGTAGAAAGTGAATATATAGGATGGTGAACAATCCCAAGTACTGGGGTAAAACCTTCCTGCGCGTGATCTGATAGGCCAGGATTACATGATCTAACTTTACTAACTCTCTTGGACAGACCAAGGCATGTGCACGGCCCACATGTATTGCTATTCTATTAGCACAGAGATATTAACATTCCGCCCCAACTATACCAAACCTGCATTTTATAGGGCGATAGTAGGACACCTTTCCCACTATGCTAGCACCCTATAATCATCTAACTAGTTTTAATTTATCTTTTTCCCCTCATGTCACAATTGTGACAACGCCATTTGTGACATTCAAAATTTAGTGCAACACAATAGTGCATTTAGCTTTTAGAGATATGTAAAGGCTTGTATTAAATTATGCAATGTTTGACTCTTTCATTACATTTTTTAATAGCTTATAAATTACTCTTTCTAATCTGATGACTACAGTTGTGCTTTGCCAAATTTCTAAGGTGTTTTCTCACCTCTCGCACATGATACATCCCTGAAGTCAGTATGAAAGCTTCCCTCTAAGACAAGAAATCCCTATCTTGGTTTTTAAGATAGTTTTTCAGCTCATTTTGTGCAGGTATTTCTAAAAATAATAAACTATAAATTCTAGACTTTAATTTACTTTATTTCAGCTACTCTAAGCTTGAAAATCTAGACCGTTATATTGAGCACGACTCTTTATATTAGACCAAGATCATCTGTTTCACCTCCCTATCAAGTACCTATCTGAAGTTCCACATGCCTCTGAAGTGTCCATCTGCATCTTTCTTTATTGAGTATACTATGCATACCTTCTGTTGTGCTGGCGGAATCTACACTATTAACCCTCCAGCGCCATCACTGCAACTGCTTCTGTTGTTCACTATATGCCTGCTTTCATTGAGCCCAATGCACCCATCATCTGTTGACCCACCGTCTCTGCCATCTGTTAGGTTGCTGCTCCCCTACGCCTTTTCCCCCTTAAGCACCCATTGTACCCTTTCTGTTGTTTAAGCTATACCTGACTTCTTTTAAGTTGCTGTGCCCACTGCCACCTATGCACCACATATATAATTCCATCTTATGAGGTAATAATGTTCAATTAAGCCAACCTCAAACATGAAATTTATGATTTATCGCTTCTTGATGGAGCACTTACCTTAAGGAGCTCAGTAAAGCCTCGCTTAATAATATGTAATGTTGAACTCTTTGATTGCAAATTAATAGTTTAAAAGATTATACTTTTTTCTTTTTTTATGGAAACAGTTGTGCTTTACTAAACTTCTGGAATGTTTCTCTCAGGGTTGAATTTAATTTGAAGAAGACTGTCCATCTTGAGAGGTTTTGACAGTGCCCATTTGATGGTACAGCATACAACAGGCTCACTGCTCTAATGAAAGTTAAGTGGGGTTCCCTAAGTATTAATTGAGGGAAAATCTGTTTAAACTAAAGACCAAAGACCCCTACAAGAAGCCAGAAGGCTGCAGTAGAGGCAACCGAGAGTTTACTGGGGAAAACTCAAGGGTGGGAGAGGTATGGAGAATGGAAACCCCTCAAGGTTAGCGGTTGGTTAGTATATATTTAAATAGGATGGATCACTTAAGTAAATGGCACAGAATAAAATGTGATGAAAAAGGTGTAGATCACACAAAAATGTTCCATATTGATTAAAAAAGGTGTTTGATGGCATCCCTAGAGTGCGTGATGGATTTGAATCAATATTTCAGCTAATCATCTACTATCACATGAAGGGTAGAGAGTGATAATGGATCCACATATTGGAACATCCTCTCAACAATTTCCAGTATTAATTTGCAAATGGCATCATGCATCTCCAGATAATTTTGGTGAAAATTAGTGATGCAATGTGAAGAGCGGATTCTATGACAAAGAGCTCAAACACAAATTTGCTGTTTATTAAGTAATTTAAAGAAAGAAGGCCAAAGAATAAAATGGCAACCTACCCTAAGGAGGATGGTTACCTATATGGCGGATGGGGAAAAGGGATCTTGGAAATTTGCAAAGACTAAGCCTCTTTGTGAGCAACATAATCATCATCCTAGGCCTATTACCATATAATTGATGAGGAAGGCACTAGAGGTATTGGGTGGCGTCATAAAAATTTTGGCCGCCTGTCCAAGGATCGATGAGAAATCTAGCCAAATACTACTGAATTTGAACGAATTTTTCTGGCTGGTAATTCACCAATTCTGCTGAGATCCATCCTATTGTATTGTAAATTGTATGAATTTTTTTAATAATTTTGTGATCCACAGGTTTGACTAACAATCCAAAACATTATAATAGAACTGATCCGACTTATTATGTAAATAGGGCTTATATGGAAATTTGGGTGGGGTGGGGCAATTATTTGAATATTTTTAGTGACCAGGTCACATTTGAGGTGGACCTGAGGGTCCTTCTGGAGAGACCTAAACTGAACCACCTCCCCAAAAACCCATTTGATCACTTTTAAAAGATCAGAAAAGTAAATGGGGGCAAAGAGGGAGGTTCTTTGGGAGCCAGTCTAGTAACACAACGCTCATCTACTACATGAGATAGTTCACTGATTCTAGATAGGGGCTCTACTGGGGGCTTGGGCCCCTTCCTTATTATATTTGTAAATTTTCACTATCCAGATGGATGGGCAGGTCATATGTACTTGCATTATCCTTTCCTTTTGAAACTAGATACATGCCACCTCCTGGTACATGAGCTAGGGTGTAGATTTTTATGCATTGCAGGAAGCTTGATTGCAAAGAAAGTCACTTTTTTGGGGGAGGGTGGAGGTCATTAGGATTAGTTGCGTGGAAGTCTTAAACAAGCTCTTCAATTGACACAGTCTCTTGCGCTTACCCGGCTATTTTTATATGAAGGATAAATATTATAAGCCACCTGGTACTAGATTGAACGACATGATTTGTGGGAGACTAAGATTACCTCTACCTCTGCCTCCTGGGAGTCTTATACCATGATATGTTCAGGAAACGTGGGCATAGAACCCTTGAATGGAGAAAACAGGGGTACATGAAACACGCTATACTTTTTCCAGTGAGAAGGGAGCTTAGTATGGAAGGCATCAATTCCTAAGTCCTTCAGCTTCTTAAAGGGACCAGAGCGATTGCATGCTAGTTTGTAGTAAAGAAACCTTTAAGTCTAGGTGACGCGTGTACAACATGACCAGTGATCCTTCCTTAACCTCATGGCTTGGTTGGCGTTTTCAGTCTGCTAATTTCCTTGTAATTATCCACTGCTTTGTACAGGTGCTCACGTACAAGATTGTGGGTTTTGTATATGTGATTCAGGCGTTCCTCTGTAGCAAGAACATTAGAAGTGAGACTAGCGCCAATTTGGAATGAGGGGTTTTAACCCAAATTGGGCTCAAAAGGGGAAATGCTGGTGGAGGCATGGGGCATTATTATATAAAAATTGCGCTAGGGGAATATTAGATGCCCATGTGTCATAACTGGCAGAAGCATAACAGTGAAGATATTGCTCCTGTTCTTGGTTCACTTTCTCAGTTTGAACATCTGACTGGGGGTGATAAGCGGTAGACCAGCAGGGTTTGATCTGGTGGAGGTCAAGGAGGGCACTCCAGAATTTAGCTTTAGATTGGTGGCCGCGGTCACTCACTATCTCCCTAGGAAGTCCAAACATGGAGAATACCTTAATCACAAACAAGGCCACCATCTCTTCAGAAGTGATTGTTGTGTTGCAGTGGATGAAGAGTGCAAACTTGGTGAAGCGATCAACCACCACCATGATCGCATCATACCCTTTAGAGAATGGCAACTCTACAATAAAATCTACAGATACAGAGGTACAAGGGCCCTCTTCTTGTTGTAATGGGTGCAAGAGGTCCTTTTCCCTAATCTATCAGATCTGGATTGTGCACATACTACACGATGGAAGTCCAAGCAAGGATCTCTTTGATATATTCTGGCTAGTTGTAGGTCCTTTTAACCAGCTCCACGCGCTTTTTGGACCCTGGATGTCCCACAGTTGGGGGCTTATGATACGCTTGGATCACCTGTTCACGAAAGGTTGGAAGAACCCAAACTTGATCTCTGAAAAAAATTATAATATCCTTGAGGACATAGAGAGTACGCATATGAGCTTTAGATTCCAAGTCCTCATATAAGGTGATTCCTTCTGGAGAGGTCAGCTGGGAAGTGAGTATTTGATTAAGAAGGAGAGCATCTGGTGACAAACTGGCAAGGAGACAGAGAGGAGAGCCAGTGCCAAATTTTGGGAGGCAAGGACAAGGGTATCGAGGTCGGGATCTAGTCTATGCTGGGGTTCATGGCAGGGTTTCTACTCAACATGTCTGGGAAGACATTCAAGGCCCCTTCACAAATTCATACTCAAAATTAAAATAGCATAGATCGCGGTATGTGCAGGCTTGATGGTGGGCAAGCTTCTGGGGTTTCTTATAATAAAACAGGGACTGGTGGTCCGTGCGCACAGTAATCTCATGTTGGTACCCTTTGAACAGATAGCACCAGTAAGTTATTGACCAAGGCACATCCGTCAGCTCCTTATCATATATTGCCCAGAACTGCATCAGTGAAAAAGAAATTCCGAGAAAAGTAAACAATAGTACGCTCAACTTTATTATTCTCTTGGAGCACAGCACCTACGGCAACTGAAGATGCATCACAAGCTACAATGAAGGGCTTGGAAGAGTCAGCAGTCCTGAGGACTGCGCGGTAAGAAAACCTTCTTTAATAGGGTCAAACGCATGTTGGCATTCGGGTGTCCATTTGAAGGGTATGTTCTTGCCAGTCAGTGAATGCAGGGGAGCTGCTAGTTGAGCAAGGGCGGGTAAGAACTTCTAGAGACAGATTAATGTTCCTACGAAGCTCTGGAGTTTCTTTTGGAATGTTGGGGTTGGCCAAGATTGAATGGCTTTTAACTTACATTGGGGTACTGCATACCGATCCTTCAAAAACTAGGTTATTTAAGAAGGTCACCTCCTCATAAAGAAAATTTGCATTTGCAGGGCTTCAGTAAGAGCCCAGCCATGTGGATAGAAGTCATGAACGCTTCCAGATCTTTAATATGTTGCTCATGAGTGAGTGAATGAATTAAGATGTCATCAATATAAGCAATCACGTAGAAGAAGCACAGGTCACCCAGGACAACATCTAAGAGGCACTGAAAAGTTGCTGGCGAGTTTTTCAACCCAAATGGCATCACTTTGAACTAAAAAATTCTCCTCTTTGTGCTTTTGGCAGTGAGACATTCATTTCCTTTTTCGGAGTCTTACTTAATTTAAAGGATTTTACCAAAAAAATCTTAGAAAAACTCGCAACTTGGCAATTGGCTGAGCTATTGATTGTTCCATTGGGAGAGGATAGGGGTCCAAAACTGTCACATTATTTACATGCCCATGATCAAACTTTTCTTTCTCATTGCAAACACTTTTGCAACCTATTCAATTCAAGACTCAATCTAGTTTGATAATCTCATAGAGGAGATTATTCTGCGCCCATGTCTGGGAGTAGTTGGGCAAGCAAGGCAAGAGGAGCAGGCGGAAGGCCCGCGGCCTCTAACATTTGAAAACGCCCTGGAGAATCCGGCGGAATGGAAAAAAATCTCAAAAAACTGGCGGTCACAATTTTTCCGGAGATACTCACATGGCAAGCACGATGCAACCAGTACATCAACACGCCACACTCCCAGCCACTTTTGTTGTTGGAATTCGGAGTCCATGTGTATCTGGACATCCAAAAAACGGCCTTATGGGAAAAATTTTGTGAAGATGTACACAAAGTTTTCCCAACCACGGTGTACGTTGCACCTCACTCCATGTCGCGCGGTTGGCTGGACCTGGGTTTCAAAAGCAAAATAGCAGCAGATGAGGCTGCAGCAGTGCACATAGTGGTTGACCTCCCTGAAGGGCAATGGGCTGTTGAAACCAAATGCACCAGATGGACAAAATCAAACCAAATTTTCCTCACGTTTGACTTTTTGCCTACTACAGTAAAATGTGATATTTTGGAGCAACACCTGAAAGATGGTCTCACCATATATGGCGAAATACAATCTTTCGAAATGCAACATTTCATGCTGATGCCACACCTGTGCATCGGCAAAGCTATTGCAGTTCTGACCCCAACCGAGGAGATTGCAAAGGACCTAACCCAGATCCCGCACTCCACCTTTATTGACATCGCAGGGCATACCACCCACCCATTCTGGGTAACCATGGACAGCACGCCCCCCATTTGCACCCACTGTGACGCGTTTGGCCATAAGGTGCACGAATGCCCCATCAAGGAGGGCGTCACATTCCAAGAGCACCCCTCAGCGGCCATGGCCAGCGGAGAGGCGCACTATGAACCAACTGCAAGCACCAAGGAGGCTTTCCAGTGGGGAGCACAAGGCTGCTACCTATTGGTAAAGCCCATCTCCCCGCAGGAGTGGAAGAAGGCCAAGCAGGCCCATAGGGCCACAGCCAAGGAAGCGGCCAAGGCCACCACCACCATCCCACACTCTCAACGCCAGGAGGACATGGAGACCTTTGCGGCGGAAGTGACTCAGGAATCCATCACCCAATCAGATTGGGAGGCCCATGCCAAGCGGGCCACTCAATCCAAGGATCTGATGGGAGATTCAATCTCACCCAATTGCTGCACCCAAGCTCCAGTTGAAACTGACTTGAGACCTATCCCAATTGAAAAAAAGTTTTTGCCCCGCTTGACGGTGCACTGAACTTATCTGCACCGCAAAAAATTCGTCCGATGTCGGGAAAACAAAAAGTGAAGGCAAAAGCCAATGCGACTCTTTCCACAAAGATTAACAAAAACCCCGATAGCGTTGCTGCTAACACCTGCACTGCTGTAAAAGCCCATGGGGACCTTGAAGAGGCTGGGGGGCCCAGGGGCCCACCCCCTCACACCTAAGGTGCGATGGGGGAAACCTTTACTCTAGGGACGCTGAATATCGCCAGACTCAAGGCCTCCCCATCCCAGGCTAGGAAACTGAGTTTTTTACAACACAATTTACCTGTGGATATCCTGGCCATCCAGGAGTCCCACTGTCCACAAGGTTCTGAGGAAGCTTGGAAAACAATGCTCCTCCCATTCCTATCCTATTGGTCAAAGCACTGTGGGGTGCTAATTTGGAAAAATAATTTTTTCAAATTCACATCCTCAGAAACATTCCCAAATGGCCAAGTGCTCATCGTCACCTTCTCATGGGCTGACGTTGTGCACACAATTGTCAACATTTACGCCCCAAACGGTGCACATGAGCGTCAGGAATTTTTCTCATCATTCAAATCCCTCCTGCTACCCCCTGATTCTTTCCTAGTTGGTGACATGAACTGTTGGCTAACCTCACCAACGGACCGGTGGCCACCCTCATCCCACACCCCACAGGGTCACGTAGAACTACACGTTCTAAAAGCCACCCTTGGGTTAATGGATGCGCTGCCGTGACATGCCCCACTGCTCAAAAACATGATGCGTCCCCATGTCCACAACGGCCAATTAAGGTCCATGACCTGCATCGACCTTATTCTAATGCTGGCAAAATTCCAACCCCATATCTCCCACTTCAAAACAACGAAAATGGAATTCTCCGACCACTGACTGGTCTCGATAACATACCACTTACCTGTCACAGTTGCAAAGGCCCCACATTGGTGCAAAATCTGCCCCCCCCGAGCTCACGTCGCCAGGATTTTCCACATGGGTGGAAGAGGCAACTTTGGCGAAATTGTTTGTTGCACCATTTTGCGCGGACCCCAAATCCACATGGGCAACTTTCAAAAAGGACACCATCCGCCACTATCACCATCTCTCCTCCAGACACTCACGAGCCACATCGGCATTTATCTCACGCGCTCTGACAGAATTGGCCCACTTGGAGTCCAACATTCCAGCCACAGGATACAGCCCTGCATGGGGCTGGAAGTGGGCGGAGGCAGCCGCCCACCTCAACGCACTTGAAAGGCAACACAAACATTGGGTTTGTGTCCAATACAGGGCCACACGCATCACTAAAGGCAACAAGTGCACCACATACTTCTTTATAAAATTTTCGCACCACACCAGAGCGTGGCCTGCACACAGGTGCAAAGATTGGATAATTCCATTGTGGACACACCAGCCAAAGTGGCAATCAAAAAGCAAAAATATTACTCTGAGTTATACTGAGCTGAACCAATTCAGCCAGCTGAAATGGCAGAATTTCTCAACCGAGCTCATATCTGCACCATTTTCTGATACCCAGAAATAATGAATCTAATTACTCTGTACGAATTGTGGCTAGCCATTCATGGTGCACCAAACCAAAATTGCCCAGGCCCATATGGCATTCCATATGAGTTCTACAAAAAATATTTCAAATATATATCCCCATTGCTGCTAGCCTCACTTAACCAAAGCCTGTTGGAAATGCGCCTCCTACCAGGAGGACATGAGGCCTTTACTGTCACACTCTTCAGAAAGGGGATAAGCTTGACTTAGCCAACCGGCGCCCCATTTCTCTAACAAACACAGACACCAAAATTTTAACAAAAATCATGGCTAACCGGTTAGTGACTGTAGCATCTGCCACCATCTCCCCAGAACAATTCAGTTTCATCCCCAGAAGGTCAATTTGGGATAACGTGCACTCTGTGGCTAATGTATGTCAGTCCAAAGCCTCTGAGGCACTTGTTTTCTTGGACCAACAAAAGGCATATGATAGAGTAAACTGGGAATACCTTAGGGCCTGCCTCCATCAATTCCGCCTACCCCCCCGCTTCATAAACTGGGTGATGCTGCTCACTGAATCTGTGACAATGGCAGTGCGTGGCCCAGGCTTCCTAATGGAAGTAGTCCGCCCTCAAAGGGGCCTGCGACAAGGGGACCCCCTCAGCCCACACTTATACAACTTCAGCCTTGACCCACTACTGCGAAATGTGAATGCCCAACTCACTGGGGTCCATGTGCCAGGCCAAACCCCAGTCAAGATGATGGCATTTGCAGATGATTGCGTGGTGGGGGTGTCTAATAACAAAGATGCACGCGCGCTTGAAGCCCTCATCCAGGAATATTCCTGGGTAAGCAACGTGGCACTGAACGCCTCCAAACCTGAAATCATCCTCCTTGGTCAGTTTCAGAACTGCTGGGCCCCAGCAATTAGTTCCCAACCCGGCCCATCTGCTCGCCCACGTCCACGCCTTACCAACTCAACACACACCGCTCCACTGGTGCTCCCCTTCGTGCCACGTCCTACCATAGGACCGGTGCACCATCTGGGCATGTGGATGGAGGCAGGCGGATATGCATCAGCAGTAATGGAGTGCCATATACTGGACAACGTGACGAAGCAAATCGCCTCTCTCAGAGCCCACCCTACTACCCTCACTGGCAGGGTTGTTCTTGCCAACTCTATGCTCCTATCCAAAGTCTGGTTCAGAGCCCACGCCATCCCCTTCTCACCAAGCTTCTTCAAATCCCTGTATGCTTTGCTGCAAGGATGGCTTTGGTCAGGCCGCCCTCCACCAGTATGGCTAGAGGTCATGTTTGGCCCTCATCATCAAGGTGGCATGGGCCTGCTTGACTTCAAAGCCCATGCTGCCAAGATACTGGGCACTTGGATTGCGGCCGTCACCGCTCCTACACTCACATCCCAACACTGGTCCCGCGTGGCCCACTCCAACTTCTCCCGAGCCTTGGGCCTCAACAATCCATCAAACCCCCACTCCCTGATGAAATACCTCGCATCACACACATCGGCCACAGGTCCTCACAGGACTAAAACCCACTACAAACGAATCTTACTCTCCATGCGAAGCGCAGAGTGGAGAATTTGTATTAGTGGACATACAGCCCGAAAGAGGCCGCCCCTCTCCTCAGTTCACACAAGAGGTACAGGGGCTACCCATCCATGATGGCGTGATCCCCATTCGACCCCATGTCCTATCCAGGGTGGACTACCTGGACATGATGGACATCCCTTACTCCACTGAGACCCAAAAGACTATCTGGAAATATGCACACCATCCTCTGTTGCAGCCTCAAGTCCGCTCCCATGTGTGGCGCTGCCTGAGGCGGGTGTATCGTACAGCTGAGCGCTCTAACGCTTTACACTCATCCTGTGTCGTGTGTGTGACAGTATGGAACGCTGTTCCACCGCCTGGAGAAGTGACCCACCTCTAAAGTGATATGGCGCGAAGTCCAACGTCTGCTGGGCCAGGATCAAACGCATCCCTTCAGTCTGTCAAGAGATATGTTTGCTCTATCAATGGCCTCCCCCCTCCCACCCTCCCTCCATGCTTTGGTGGTTGCAATCGCCATGTGGACTATCCAAACGATTGTCTTGGATGCCATCGCTGGCTCCATCCCCACCCTCCCAGAAGCTGTCCACAGATTCCAGTCTAGTTTGGTGGACCACTTTCAAGCGTGGATGTTTGGATATCTCCCACCGCATCGCTGACAGCTGGTCTCCTCCTGGTTCCCAGTCTGGTTCATCAAATCAGACCCTTCCTCCACACGTGCTCAATAGTGGCTACGGCCCCTTCACACGTTCCCTCCTCCCCATAAGTGGCGTTCCCGCTGGCAACAAGAGATAGCATCGCGTCTCTGGGGTGCCTCCCCTGGTACTAAGTTTTATCTCTTCTGAGTCATATTTGGAAGTGTCCGTCCCATGGTCGGCCCTCCCCGCAATAAATTTAAAATTACATGCCCATAATCACCGCATTTCCTCAGGGTTCCATCTTCCTTCTGAGCGAAGACAACGGAGTAGCGGGGGAGGACTCCTTCACAATCCAACCTTTTAACATCTTGTCATTCAGCCATTCATTTGAAGATTTGTTTTCTTCCTTGGTGTGAGGGTACAATTGCAATTTATCATGAAAAGATGTACTATCAGTTAAAAGGCTGATCATACTCTGAATGAATTGGAAGCCTAGTAGATAGGCTTATGTTAGATACTTCTTTGTAGGGTCAAGGAAGTATGGGAAGTCCAAGATCGGTGTATCCCCCCTTTAGGTTGGGACCACCTAGTGCTAAAAAAAGGAAGTATGGGAAGTCCAGCGTAAGATCTTCAGAGAGAGGAGCAGAAGGTAGGATAAAGCTCAAGGAGGTCTCAAAGAGAAGGATATCCTTTAGTGGGAATTCCCACAGAGCTCATTATTGGTGAAGGAGAGGGAGTTACTACTCAACTTGACACCAGTGAGTTGCCAACACCACCAACCTCCACCAAAATTGACTGGGTATAGAATTCTGGAACAGCTGAGAAATGATCACAAAAGCAGAAACCATAAAAAGAATTGTACTGGTCGATGCACAGCATGACACTTCATAGGTTGAGAGGATGCACCACAAATCGGAGGGGCCACATCAGTGTCTAGATATAGAGTTTGTGCGATTCTGAGGTCTATAAAATTTCCAGATGCCCCTGTATCCAGGAGCGCCTGCACAATGACTTTGCTTAGTCAAGAACAGAAGTTGATAGGAAAGGTGAAATAAGCCTGATCTCCATGAGTGGAAACTGATAGTGAAAGGGCTGTAGAAGAAGGAGACAAGGTGAGAGGTGGCCTCTTGATAACTGGCAAGCCCTGATGAGATGACCAGGTAGGATTTAAAGGTGAACTAACACATCTGCCAAAAAAGAAAAATTTGATAAAAGTTGAATTTAGTTGGGGATTCTTGAAAAGCTGGTAGGTGAAAGACTCATTCAACCCATAGAGAAGGAAGGAGAGCACCAAGGATGTTGCCAGTTTATTATGTCAGAGCTGCAGCTGTTTTTGAGAAGATTGTCTATCTTTAGAGGGTTTAATAACGCCCAGTTGATGGTACAGAATGCCAAAGTTCAGCTTCACTAATGAATTTTAAGTTGGGTTCCCTAGGGATTATTTAGGGGCAACCTGTTCAGATAACATAAAAAGGCCCCTACAACAAGTCAGAAGGCTGCAGTAGGGCAATCGCGGGTCTTACTGAGGCAATAACCAAGGATGGGAGAGGCAGGGAGGGTGACAACCCCTCCAAGATTCGCAGCAGTTTAGTGATATTTTTTAACTAGGATGAATTGTCTTATTAGTTGGCATAGAGCGAATTGTGACCAAAAAGATTCTGATAGTTCCCAAAATGGGGTGGATCTATTGGAAAAAGGTGCTTTATGGCATCTGCAGTGTGAGTGATAGATTGGAAATTAATATTGCGGAGGTAATCATCCATTATTTCATGGATGGCAGAGAGTGATGATGAATTCACAGATATGGACCACTCAACAATTTTTCAGTATTATTTTATGAATTACAGCATGCATTGCTGTACAATTTTGGCAAAAAGTAATTAGGTGGCGTGGAGGGCGGATTCTATAACAAAGAGCTAAAACACAAAATTGCTACTTTATAAGTAAACTTAAAGGAAGAAAAAGCTAAAGAATAAACTGGCAACCTTCCCTAAGGAGGGTGGTTGCTTATATATAGTGGAGAGTGAAAAGGGAGCGTAAATTTTGCAATGACTAAGCCTCTTGCTGGACACCCTAAATGTCATCCTAAGCTTATTGCAATAGAGATGATGTGGAAGGTATTAGAGGTCTTGGATGGCGTCAATGAAGTTTTGGATGCCTGTCCGGCGAATTAAGGAGAAATTGAGCAGAATACTACCAAATTTGAACAAATTTCGCCAGTTGGGTAATTCATTAACACCAGTTTTGCCAAAACACATCCTATCATTATTGTAAATTGTACAAATTTTAATATTAAATTTTTTATTAGTGGGTTCAATACGCAATCTAAACCATTAAAATATCCCTGATCCGACTTAATATGCAGATTTGGGTTTATATGTAAATTTGGGCGGGATGGGTCTATTTATTGGATGTTTTAGTGATCAGATCACACTTGTGGTGGGCCTGAGGGTCCTTTTGAAGGGTCCTAAACTGAGAACACCTCTCTGCACACCCCTTTAATAATTTCTACAATATCATAACGGAAATGGGGGCAGAGAGGGAGGTTCTTGAGGAGCCAGGGCATTAACCCACTGCTCATCTGCTCCATGAGCTAGTTCACTGATTCTAGAGAGGGGCTCTACTTGGGGCTTGGGCCCCTTCCTGCTTCTATGTGGAAATTGCTCATGATATACCTAGATGGGCAGTTCATCTAGACTTACATAGACGGGTAAAGAGGCAACAAGATCCTGGAACAGTATCTTTATTGAAATGTTTCTGCTACCAATGATCATTAACTGTTAAATTTACCCTTGGCGCAGTTAACTTACAACAACACACTTATATTACACTGGCTTCCCCAAATGAAGATACTTTAGGGCACATTTTTATTTTAATCTAGCACTTATTTTGCTCAAAAGTCCCGGCAACTGAGGTACATTTTCTCCAAAAATTAAAACACCCAGAAATTGGTTCATTAGCGACTATCTAAGGCAATCAGTAACTATAAGAAGCTTGTGGATTGCAAACGGCATCCTGAACAAAAGTTCAAGGAAGGCTCCTTGGTCATGTTGAATATGTGGCACTTAGGAATTGAAGTCTTTTTAAAGGTAAAGAAAATAAGCATTTATATATTCATGTGGTCAAGATATCTTTTTAGAAGGCTTTCTGTTTGATGTTATATACCAAATGGAAACGGCACAACGCTTTTCATGTGCTGATATTATAACTAGGTTAGGCCTTTTACAACATGTTCCTATACTAGTGCTTTGATTGATTGAGTTTGAATGATGAGTTTATTTATTAGTGTCAATGACTTTTATGCTTACAAGGATGAAGCACCAACTTAGCTTCGACCAATTGTAGCTACTTTAATGATTTTGGGCTTACAAGAAGGATGATTTAAATTATTAATTAAGTTAGTTATGGGATTGATTATGGATAATTTAAGAATCAGACTTCTAAGAGTTTAAAGGATGAGTTGTCAATAACTTTACTTTACCAACCTGCAGGTGCAATTGCCAAACTTTGGAATCAGGTTTATGGATGTTCTAAACAATATTATGCCAAGTGCTGCAGTTCAATTGATAAAAGTAAGCTAGTCTTTAGAAAGAAATGCCAATGATTAATAATAGTTGGGCATTACATTGTATATGTGTCATCTATATATGAAATTAGTATCTTTGTATAAAACACCTTGTTCCTGGTTTACTAGATTTTTAATATGGTTATTGTTTACTATAGGCAACTTTTGCCTACGTATTTTAAAGTAGCAAGGCCACAATTTTACTGAAGCTTGTAAGGCTTAGATCACGTTTCCTGTCATCAAACAGGAAAGCGTTTGTATATAAGTGTTAAAAAACCACTTCAAACCTGCAAATTCGCCGTTTTTTAACAAGTGATGCTCATCCAGGGGTCTTATTAGGTGAAGAAATCTTTAATAAAAGGAATCAACAGTATTATGATAAACCATCTAGTGAAGGGAGCATTGTTGAGTTGAGGCAGGTGAGTGAAGAGATCCCAAAATAGTGAACTTAGAGTACGCTGGTATCAATAATTTTATAAAAATTTATGAGTTGATACATTACCTTATTAGAAAGAGTAAAGATGCTAAAACAGTATTATTAAACTGTAACTTCTCATCAGCAAGATCAAGACTCTGAATCAGGATGAATTACGGGCATCTGCGCTGAATTGCTAGGACTCAGAACTCAGGTTTGATACCATGCTCATTAATAAGGAAGAGGTTTTGATGACAGAGTCAATGATGTGTTTTTTATGATAAAACATGGTTCTGACCTGATCAAAATGCAGAACTAAGTCACAGTGTTAGTGGAATAGTTATAAAAACTATCAAGGACCTTTGTCAACTTGAAAAAGAGTTAGATTAAATGCGGGTGAATAATCAGAAGTCAAAGGCTTGGAAGTTACGCCAGTTGAAATGGAAGAAGGTTAACTAATTGTCTATTTAAGTTGGAAGGATCTGTATGCCATTTTAAAGGAGACCCCAAAAGCAGATCTTAACTGTTTAAGGATAGTTACTCATCCTGTGATGATATCCCCTCTAAATACAGCTATGGAAGCCTGCATAATGCTCCTGGAAACTTGGCCTCTTATCCAGTATGGCGTCCTACACCCTCAGCTATAGCTTCTAGTCAAAGCTGAAATAATGACAATAATCCTCTTAAGAACTTAGAATTTCTGTCAACATTAAGGTTTCTGGAGTTCCAAAAGAATAAGGTTCCTGCATTTTTTTATTTTTTAGAAGACCATACTAAGATGTGGAAACCTCTAAAAGGAGATTATCATGATTGACTGACTTGATACAAGATTATTAAACCTTATATTACCCTGATTAGCCACTAATGGGTGGACTTATGCAGAGGCAAAGGATGCCATTATGTGTGAGTTTGGCAGCCCTAAACAAGTCGCCAAAATAAAAACAAGAAGTCATGGGAATTCAGGTGAAAATGATGAGACTATTGATACCTTTGTAGACTGATTCTAATAAGAAACTCAGATATTTTCAGGGGGCAGGAGCGGTGACTGATTTTTATGCTTGGATTGCAGTAAAGTGTCACTTTTGCTTCATAGGGATCTGCACTGGTCCATGATCTCTGCCTTGAACTTAAATTTAAAGCTGCCCAGATGGTAGAATTCTTATAGATCTGTGGAAACACATTTGATGCCTCTAAAAAAGTTACTGAAATGTTAGTACAGCCAACACTGGAGTCAGTATCAATTTATGCAAGAAACCCAAACTGGTCAATTTAAGAATTTGTGTCAATATATTCAAGTTTGGCAAGGAAGGCCATGTTTCAAAGTTGTGTTGAACTAAAATGAATAAGATCAATGTGGTTGTATATACTGCTAACTAAGCGTCTTTTAGGGAAAAGACCAGGAGAAATAGACTAGGAACAGTCTAATTCCACCTGTGCTCAAGTTCCACAGATTTAGCAGAACAACAGTACAGAGCACACATTATAATATATGATAAAATACACGTGTTTCTCGTTCAAAGTCAAAGTTAACTGAGCCTGAAATGTTTGAAATGTGGTGCGGCCATATTTGAAACATCTTAAAGTCAAAAAGCAAACATGGTGCACAATAACAGTACCTTGACAATGTTAACATATCAATTACAATGACCACCATCAAGGAGAGATTACTTGTTGTAGCTGAACAGCTTTTCAATACTTGATTTGGCGAATGACGCCAATGTTTTTCAAGTAAACTATATTCTTCTTAATACAATTGCACTTATGCTGACTTTTAGGTAGACAAGTAAAGGTTTGAGCCATCATTAACAGTAGAGCTCAAAATAATATCGTCTCTACAGTTTTAGTGAAAAGATTAAGGCTCTCACCTGATGTGGACCAAATTAAGGTTTATGGAACAGCAAACCTGCATACTACTACTTCTAGGGTAGCATATAGTGCCTTGCCTCTATGGTTTAGATCAATCATTATCACAGCACTGGAAATAGTTTTACAAGTCATATTTTTGAGATACTAATTGGTACTGAATCATGCAAAAGTATGGAATTCAGTGTGACTTTTTGGAAAATACTCTCAGAGTTAAATAGCAAACTTTGCCGCTGTTTATAAATGGAAAGGAAATCCACCCTGGAGTAAGAGAAAATTACTTTAGTCTGGTATACGCAGATGATCATTACAGTAAAGTATCATCAAACTGGTCACAATTCCAGGAGGTCGTCTGTTCATGTTTAGAATATAAGAGACACCTAAGGGCGCAAAAGCCAATGACTTGTTAATTTTTTAAAGAGCAATGTTTCATAGGAACTGGTCTAATTTTGGGAATTACTATGTAATTGTATGCCGAAGTCCACGCCAAATTTCAGAAAGGTAGAACTGAATCCCATGTTGCATCTGGAATTTTGATCCCTATTCATGGTAAAATTCAAGTAATTATCACCAACCTATTGAATAGGCCCAACAGATAAAGCACAATCAAGTGGTGGCCTACGCTCACTTAAATCCTTTTATGTAACTTTATCCTTCCATTATTTGACCATCTTAAAGAGATGAGATTCCAAGTTGAATGAACTCCAAGTAAATTATTTTCCGTTTTGATTGAGAAAACTGACATGAATCTCAGAGGAGCATAAGGATCAAGTTCTTGCGTTATTTGAAATATTTTTATGGGTTTTTGCACAAGATGATTAAGACCTTGGTTGTATGAACAGTAAAGTTAATAATTGTTGGGATCATCTTCTGATTCATATTCAGCCAATTAAACGTTCATGGGAAAGTAAGGCCATAGTTGCCAATGAGTTGACATACTACTAACCCATGGGGCATTATTTCCATCTTAAAACCCTTAGGAAAGTCAAAGCTTAAACATATTTAATAAAAATGGCTACAACTGGATTGTCATGGATTACCGGTGGCTGAACAAAATAACAAAAGGGGACTCATACCCGCTGCCACAGATAAATGATGATCTGGATCTCCTAGGAGGGGCCAATTTTTTAGTAATGGATCTCATATCCTGGTACTGGCAAATTGACCTACCTATGGAGGATAAAGAAAAATGTGCAATCATAACTGGCAATAGGACTATATCAACACAAGCAGATTCCTCAAGTTTTTTTGCAACGTGCTGGTGTCATTCCTGCAAGTGATGGATACTGTGTTAGGTGACCTGAAGTTGTCATGCGTTCTCATCTACCTAGATATTAAAATTAGCAATTGAACTTTTACATATCCCCTTGAAAAACTGGAAGAAGTCTTTGAAAAATACAGTAGAAAGTCTATATAAACCTCAGAAATCTCACTTTTTTAAAAAAGGAGACTAAATACTTGTAAATCTTTCTTTCACTTCAATCACTAAATTGAAGCCAAATTTGAATTTTTAAAAAATACAAAAAAGACCACTTGATTGAGCCAAAACTTACCAATGTCAAAGCAATTTACACCTACTGCCCCAGCATAGGTGTTGGTGCACCGCCATATGGCATCTTTTGGCCACATCCAAAGCGCGCCTGGGCTGGTTCTGCTAGCCCTCCCAACGCTACCAGGCGTTATGACGCCCTTGGGACTTGTTCCACCACCTCGCAAGCTCCCAGGCAGTGCTCTGGAGCCCTTTGGTGCCCCCACAGAGCAATTTTCACTTTGGCCTCCAGAGTAAATATGGGAATCTCTTCTCATATGCAAGTGCGGCCATCATCAAGATGGCCACGGCAGTTTTTAAACCTGATGGCTTTATTGGCTTCTGCCCCTTTAAGGAGTACTTTGATCTTGGCTTCCATTTGGAAGCTGATGCAGTGGCAGCAGCCAAGCTGCAAATCATTTTTTAAAAAAAAATCCCATTCCCACCATTCAACTCAGCTCCCAGATGAGGCCACTTTGGTGGTCCAGTTTGCTGTGTTGCCCTCCCATCTCTCACCCAAACGCCTCCACCACGAGCTCATGGAGGTTTGGCCATTTATGGCGCAGACCCCATGTTGCAGTTTGTAATTCCCAATGGGCAGATCAGTTGGCAGGGCATCGCGCCTTTGCAACAATATGCTTATTTCATGCAATCCCACCTCGTGATCCCCCCACACCATGATCAGATCTACCCCTGATCACCCGTTCTGGGTGCATGTCAAAAACAGCTGCGCCATTTGCTTCTTTTGCTTTGAGCTTGACCACTCAAAGTGCAAGTGCCTCAGTTTCCTCTTCCACTGCTTCCGCCACTCATCCCTTGGGACTGTGGCCATTTTGCCCCAATTTTTTAATGAGGCTCAATCCTCCCGCCCACAACCTCAGGGCAAATTGACACTGCTCCAAAAGCGGCAGCCAATCAAAAACAAAATTTTAAAGATTTAATATAAACTTGACCAGATTATGGAATCCTGAGTTGATGGCTGAACCAGTTTCAGCTGAGCTTCCATGGTTGACAGCACATGGCCAATCAGCTCCTGCCACTGCCCCAATTCTGGTGGCTGGCCCAGTGCTAGCTGAATCCAATCCATTTGAGGCTCTTGAATGGATTGATGAGGAGAAACGGCTGTACCATGTGAAACCAGATTTTGATTTGGAGGAGTTCTTTGTTGACCCTCCTGATTCACGCCTCGCCATTTTCGCCCTTATAAAAGCTTTTCTATTTATAAAAATATATACATAATGGCATTTGAGGCTGCAGCTGCCCTGTCAACACCATACTTTGCCAGCGACTTCATGGAGCAATGGAGCCCCTTGTTTAGGTATTCCTATCCCCAATTTTCTCCATAATTTTGAGGAAGATACTTAATATGAAATTGAGGATCTCGATTTCAGTGCAAGCAGTGCTTGCATTGACGCTCAAAAAACTTCTCTTTTAACCCCAATTATCACAAACCACGCCAGCACATCAAGTCTTTATATGTGTGCTGGCTCTCATCAATTTTGCTGAGCATTAACTTGTTCAATATGTTGAGGCGATGGATACTGCTGGCCTCATAAACGAAGAAAACCCATAACTATACCTCCTTATGCCCCATGTCGCTGGTGCTCCCACCCTGATGCTGTCCGCCATGGTCTGCCAGCTAAAGCGGGCGCCAGACAAAAGTTTCCCTAAAGCTTCCTCACCTTATGATATGGCTCCCTAGGCTGTTAGCTAAGGTACTATATTAGGATTTTTTTATTTATAATAATCCCTTTGTTTGGCCATTTGCAAATAAAGATGCATGGCGGCTCCCCCTTTTGGGTTGGGTACCAATAGTGCTAAAAAAGAGACTGAATACTTGAATTTATTTGCATAAGCCAATGATCTATGCCTTCAAAATTTAATGTTGAGGCGACTTGATCTATGTCACAATCAATATATGTTTGAGATTTGCATCCATTTAAAGGAATGGTTGGCTATTATTGCTATTCATTAAGAAATTTGCTTCCATTACAGAGCCACTTAATCAACTTATGAAGAATCCTAAGAAAGTCTTTACAATTGATGAGGAAGCCCAGAACTCCTTAATGCACTTAGACTGAATTTTAATAATGGAACTAATTCTGTGATATTAAAATTTTGATTGGATGCTTATTATCCAAACAGATGAATCCTTAATGTCAGCCAGTGTCATGTTAAGTCAGGTAGACAAAGTTGGTTTGAACACCCTGTAGCATATGAAAGCCATACTCTGAGCGCGCAGGAGCAAACCTACACCTTGACAGAGTGGGAAAGTCTTGAAGCAACATACTCCTGTAAGAAGATCATTTTATACATTCAAAAAGTTCATTTTATGGTGGTGACAGAACAATCCTCGTTGAGATGGCTGCATAACTTAAAAAGAACCTAAGAGGGAGGTTGGTCTTTTGGGCCCTGAATTTTAATCATAGTATTTTGAGATCATGTACCAAGAAGGTACCATGCATTACAACGCATATGTGTTGTTTCAATTGCCAACCTTATGTTTCTGCAGATTAAAGCAGATTAATAGTCTGAGAAAATGCCCGCTGGGAATATTGAAGACAACCCTCAAAATCCAGTTGACAATGACCAAGGTGATGGAAAATACTAAGATTGTTAAGGGTCAATTGTCAAGAGACTTTGGGATAAAATCCCTGAGGTTTACAGAACCATATGAATGCACTGCAATTATCATTGCAGCTCATAATGTAACCGACATGGAGGCCTATGAGAAACCCTAAGCAGGCACATTAGAGTACTACTTGGAATCCCTTAGTTTTGACATTGCAAAACATCTTGCTTGTCGCGCTATGTGTTAGACCCACAAGTCCTTTAAAAGGCAATCAATTTCTGTCTAGTGGAGCCTAGGTTTGCTTGGCACATGATCTCCATTGACATGATAGGGCCTTTTAACATTAACAAAAAAAGTAACAATATGTTACTGTGGACTTAGATCATTTGACTCATTGAATGGAGATTCGTGCTCTAACTATAATAGATTTAAACAGTACTGCCAAGTTTATAATGGAACAGTTAATCTATCAACATGGTTGCCCTCAGGTTATTATAACATATAAAGGAAGAAATTTTACCATGCACGTTAATTTGAAACTAAACAAGCTACTGGTAAAAAAAGTACTGACGACGCCTTGCCACCCAGAAACAAATGGGATGGTTAAAAGAATAATGGATAATATGGCCACTTTCCTGAAGAAGCTTGCAGCCAATAATGCTTCCAGCTGAGAGAACGTACTTATTGGTGGCAACTTTTTCCTATAACTTAAGTTATAATTTGTCTAGGTAGATCTCCTAATGAATTAACATATGGGCGTTGGACATGTTGTCCCCTAATTTTATATTACACTCTTGAACCAGATCAAAAAGACACCCTTACATTATTTGGGGATTTTGTTGAGAGGTTAATAGTATTACAGTACTTTTCCTACTCTAATACTCTCAAGCAGAAAATTTAGGCTAATAAATATGGAGATTCCAAGTGGCCAGCTCTTTCAATTTTTGAAAATGTTAATAAGGTTAGCTATTGTGAAATTCATGCTTTAGATGATGTAAAAAAGATAGAAGAGCACTGGATTGAACGTTTTGAAGTCATCATATGTTAGTATGGAATGCCTTTAGTATTAAGGACCTCACCAATGGAAATTTGCGAATAGGGTGCATGCTAAGTTTCAAAAGCAAACAGGTAGCTAGAAAACTGAGATAAAATAGGGAAAAAAGTAAAAAGAATCTTATCATATTTCATATTTTTTGTACTGTTATTCAACTGTCTACTTAATTTGGGAATGGCTTAACAACATAGATTCTATGCCTATGATTGTTGTCTGTTCTTTCAAGTGCTGTCTTTAATCTTTTGGCTTTGTGTAATGCCATTTTTCCACTGCTTTTAGGACATGTGTTATGCCAAGGGCTTTCCTGTTAGTTTGAAAATGAGCTACGTTAAATTACACCATGACTCCTATCTTGTTATATGCAGATGAGATTGCATTAGAAGACATGTTGAAAGATAATCTGTTTAAGATGGGTGGTGTTGGAAACTTATCAGGTTATGCTTTTATGACATAATACTAGTGTTTTAATTTATTTTGCATGATTTCTGATTTAATTTATTAATGTCAATGACTTTTAGGCTTACAATAAGGAAGCTCCAACTTAGCTCAATTAATCATAGTTTTTTGATGACTTTTATACTTCCAAGAAGGAAGCTCTGCATTAGTAATTAAGTTAGTTATGGGATTGATTATGGTTAATTTAAGAATCAGACTTCTAAGAGTTATTGGGCTGAATTGTCTATAAATTTAGTTTACCAGAATTGTGGGAGCAATAGCCACAACTTTGGAATCATGTTGTCAGGGAAGCGGCAGATTAAATTTAGACTGGCTGACCAGTCAGGGTGCAAGAGTACCCAGAAGGCGAGACAGAATGATAAAAGCACTGCTGCTCAGATGACGTTTATATGGTCTGGGAGGTAATGAATAACAATCAACGATGGGACAAAAAAGTGATAAGCAACCCAGCGAAAAGCTGGGCTGTCACAGCCTTAGAGCCCACAGGCTCAGGCGTGGAAACGGTGTTTGGAATGTCAGGTTGGATTCATCTGTGGGGATTGGAATATAGCCATCAGTAAGAGTGCAGATTCTTTTCTGGAGCGGGGATAATTTTGCCCATAAAATGCTGGGATCCTGGTGGCAGATCACTTTGGTGGGCAAAGAAAAGTTCAGAGAGTCTTGAGCGCAGTAAGCACAGTTAATGGCGGAGGGCATCAAAGTCACCAACTTGGCCACAATGACCCAGCTATTGCATAGCCCATAATTTGCATTGGTGGGTGTCACGAATACCATAGAAGATTAATTTAGAATAAATAGAAATGTTTTCAGACAAATGGAATTTTATTTGAATTTTGTAAAGTAAAATTGACTGTCAATCCTCCATGTGTGGGATGATTGCTTAAATGCTCAATTGATTTGGGAATAGCTTTGGGATTCATGATATGGGTCACTCAAGTGATTGACCTAAATTGGCAGAACTTTTAATGGGGGCTTATTTAATTTAAATCAACTCTGAAGGTGTCAGCGGCAGGCCAAGTCATTATCAGTTTGTTCTAAGGTACTCAAGTTGTTAGTTCTCAGCGTACAGTCTTGATTCCGCCAAGTTGGTTTGCACAGGGTATTAGCCACTGGGCAACCAAATCAGATGATATGAAGATCGCCGATTCCTTTAATAAAACTAATAATTTTTCATATGGAGCTATCGCCATTAGTTTGACCTTTGTTATTGTATTAATATACAGACCTTTCTGTAACAACCTATTATGAACGAACCCCCATCAATTCACACTGTAACTCCTTATAGCTCGATTCCCCAAGCTGGATACATCCTTGGCTTGGTGTCTTCCATTCGTTTCTCCCATTTGATTCGAAACTCTCATTTATCCTAGTCCCAGCATAATCTCCCATTCTTGCTGATTGGTCAATATTTCAATCAATTATTATTTGTATACTTCTCTTTTGTTAACCTTGAGACTCATACCAATTTCCTCTACAATCCGCTGATATGGGTAGCATATCATCCAATCATATCAACTTCCCAACATTACCCCCCCTTTGACTGGATGATATGCTCTTACTGTTTTTATGCTCGAAGGAACTTGCGTGGACTCTGTTGATAATCCAACTCCCCACAGGTTCCTTGATGGTGTATACATCTGTGCCAGTCTTTTCGATTATCTCAAATGGACCAATCCAGATGTTAGAAAGTTTGTTTTTCCTTCCAAACCCGTGCTGATCATGAAATAAAACATGGTCTCCTATGGAGTACAGTAGAAGTCCGCTTCGTTGCTTCTGATCTGCAGCCTGATCGCGAATCTTATTAGCCAGACTGGTGGAATAGGCTTCCAATTGTAACTTGATCAACGTATCTGTAAGGGTCTTCAGGTAACGCTGGGGGTCCACTCCACCAGTATCCTCTACACACTAATAAAGCAAGGCAGGCAAAGCCAGATGTCATCTATACAACAGTTGGAATGGACTCTTACCAGTAGATGAATGATAGCTAATATTGTATGCAAATACCACCATGGGTAGGAGGGTGCTCCACTCCGAGGGTCAATCATTTACCAATTTATGGAGGATGTTCACCAAAGTTCTGTTAACCCGCTCCACCATTCCATTAGATTCTAGATATGGGGTGGTCAAAACCCCACGGATCGCCATCAGCACTAAACTTGGCAAAATGTGCAAAGTGAAATTGGTTCCATTATCCGTTAAAATGAATTTTAGGCAGCCGTGTCGCTATATAACACACTCCATGATGAATTTTGCAGTAGTAACTGCGCCCAAATCGTTGATGGCCCTAGCCTCCACCCATCAAATCAGATGATATATGTGATGATTTTATTTGGACCAATTGGTAATAGTTGGCAGCAGTCCTACTACATCAATAGAAATGGTATGGCAGATGAATTGGGGTTTGACCAGCTGATATACAGTTCTCTTATGGAATGGTTTTTCCACTTGACACTGATGACAACAACTAATCATTTCCAATACATTGTAATGCATGCTCTCCCAGTAGTATCGGGGTCACAACATCTCCAGTGTTTTCTGCAACCCTCCGTGGCCTACAGCCCGATGAGCATCCATAATTATTGCATGTCAGGCCGAAGGCTTAGGGAAACTCAACGTCTGGTCACCAATCCGCTTATATAGTTCTCCTTCATGTAGAAAGGTATATGCCCTAAGTCCATCTGGTACCTTGATCACATATGGTGACTCATCCTGGTATTTATTTACCACCATCTTCTCATATATTATGTCAGCTAGATCCTCTGTGATTGCAACTGTTGGCAGCCTAGATAGACAATCTGCATTTTGGTGTTTAGCTCCAGGGCGATGTACAATCTCAAAATCATATGCTTGGAGCTTTAATGCCCAACGTGCGAGTCATCCTTCCAGCTCATGCAGATTCTGCAACCAATGCAAGGAAGCATGGTCTGTTACAACTCGGAATTGTACCCCAAGCAGGTATACATGAAACTGTTTATAAGCATAAATTGCTACTAAATATTCCCGCTCAGTAACAGTATAGTTTCATTTGTGATAGCTCAAACTTTGACTACAGAAGGCGACAGGATGTTCTACGCCATCATCGTCTTGCTGAGATAATACTGCCCCTATAGTGGAGAGAGAGGCATCCATTTGTAAAATAAACTGTATGTTAAAGTTGGGATATTGCAATATGGGTGCACTTGCTAACGCTGTGCGCAATACATCGAAAGTGCTCTGGCATTGTTCTGTCTAATTGAAGGAAGCGTTTTTCTTCAGCAATTCAAAAAGTGGGGCCCTAATGCAACTGAAATTGGGAATGAATCAGCGGTAATACCTGACCATCCCCAGAAACACTTGAACGTCCCTCTTGCTACCTGGGCGGGTCATCTTTCTTATCACTTCCACTTTAGCTGGCTGCAGTTTAAGCCCATTTGAATTCATGACGAACCCTAGGTATTCCAATTGCTCTTTAAAGAAATGACACTTCCAAGGCTTGATTTTGATATTAGCAGCAGCGAGGCATTGGAACACTTGTTCCAAAAGGCCAAGGTGTTCAGTAAACGTCTGCAAGAACACGTTGATATCATCAAGATAGACTAAAACGCAGTACAACTTTAAATCACCTAGAATTGTATCCAAGGCACGCTGAAATGTAACCAGGGCAAAGCACAACCCTTGTGGCATGCGAGTAGGTTGGAATAATCCTTTTGACGTGATGATGGCACATTTTTCCAGTTCTGATGAGGGCAATTCAATCTGCCAGTACCCTGATATCAGATCCATGGCCAAGAAATAGTTGACTCCTCCTATTTGATCTAATGCATCGTCAATCCGCGTAAGAGGGTAGGAATCCTTCTTCATTACATTATTGAGTTTGCAATAGTCAATAACCACCCAATTCAAGCCATCTTTTTTCTTTACTATGAGCACTGGTGATGCCCATGGACTATTCGACAGCTCTAACATTCCTTGCAGTATAAGTTTATTCACCTCATCAGAAACAACTTCCTCCGCTGCCTTAGAATATCTAATAAGTCATGAACAAATGGGAGGTGATCCCCAGTATCTATCCGATGTACCACCCCTTGAGCGCACCCCAGATTGCGATCATCAGATGTGAAAATATCCTGATACTTTTCAAATAACGCCATAGCCTGTTCTTGTTGTTATGTTGACAATCCAGTCAGCGCTTCCCACGGAACCATGGTAAATACACCAAGTGGAGAACTTGTTGTCAATCTGAGATCCTCCCATGAGCCAAAATCATGGATACAACGGACTTCTTCTGTAGGGGAAAAAATGTAAGTAATCCACCACTTGATGCCGTCAGATTGTTATGGTTTCTTTTTGTAAATTTGTGAGCAGCACTTTCACTTCTCCGTTCCCAGGTAGCAGAAACCCTGGAGCCACATGTGGCTCAAGCTGATAGTGTTGGTCAGGCGTCATGATTTCACCAAAAAGCCCTTTTGGGACATCAATTTTGAGCTCAGTTCCTACTATGCATTGGTATCCAGATGGTATACTCCAATTTCTAGCCGCTCAAAGCGGAATCCCCTTGTATTTATAGATCTGGTTGGGAAGGATCCTGGTACATCGCTTCAGTCATCAATAGCGCACAGGGATTACTCCATCGCTGTAAACTAGGTTGATTTGACTAGAATGGAACGAGTCCATTGGGATTCCACATGAGGTGAAATAAACAGGAATCTGTTGTCCAAAAATGTAAAGTGATTCCTCCGCCATGTCTATCACAACACCAAATTTCCCCATAAATGCTGCACCAATTAGCATGTCATAATTGTTGTTTGGCAGAACCACCGCTGGTGCGGAAGCCTGGACGGACCTGAATCATAAGGGCAATGCATTATAAGTACCTTCAGATACAGTGCTATGTGTCCCCATGGTTCCATATACTACTCGACGATCCACATCCAGTTTAAGCAGGAGCTTAGCCACCAACCAGATAGATACTATGTTCACAGGGGCTCCAGTATCGATGATAGCCCAGAATTTTTGTATTTTGGACAAAAATGTCACAATAAGCACATTTTTAGTAAGAGGAACCATCAATGTTTATTGCATGTACATCCAAAAGCTTACTGTTACTTAAGAAAGAGGAGATGCTCTTGCTGACCTGTGGGTACTCATTAATGATTTTTCCCACCGGAATGGCATTGTGGACTCCTATCAAAGAAGTAGCAGCTATTGATCGATCCTCAATACTTGTGCCAGTCTGTTCCAAAATCTGCCACATATATGGCTTCAGTGCTTCCTGGCAAAACACAAAGTGTTAGGGTTAATCTATACATTGGGACCCAGAAGCAGAGATTCCTGACGGAAGCTGTTGTGATAGTAACTCATCCAATTGAGTTTCAGATCCTTCCCTATTAGGGACGAGGGATTCATTAGGGACAGGTGGATCAAACATAGCAGAGGAGGAGCATCCCATCACTACTTTTCTTGAACTTTTTCCCTGCGGGGCCTCCTCAGTTGGTAACACAGCCAATTGTGTTTCATTAGGGCAGTTTTCCACATAATGCCCCCTCCTGTTGCATTGGAAGAAAGTGTTCATGAAGGGTTTGTGTATATAACCTGCAGTTGAAAGACCAGTGCAATGATTAATGGTATGTTTTCAAGGTCAGGAATGAGCTGGCATATCATATCTAGGTCAGAAAGAATCCGCAGAGTGGTATGTTGAATGAATACATTCTGTCAGATGATAGCGTTGCTGCTGTAGTTCAAAGTAAAAAGTCTTTGGTGCAGAGGTAACAGAAGGTTGCTGGGATATGTTAGGGGCGCTCTTTGTGGCTGAAAGTTGGTGTAATGTATTTACAATTCAAATAAGTCCTGCTCCTTTGTTCAACATATGGGACATCTCATTAGATAGTTCCCAGTATGGTTTGACAGCCGCTGTCATCACAATACTCACATCCTCAGCGGAGAAAAGGTTGGCTCCAATTAGTACATGTGCTTCCACCAAGAAATTACAGCAAAACTGTTAGGGTCTCATCTTGATGAAATTGGATAGTCAGAAAATTGGCTTTTCGTTGAGCCATTTTGGTCAAACCCCTGAACAACTGAAGAACAATCGCCTTAGTTTCTTCATAGGATGCCAAGCTGTTGGGGAGGTAGCAAATTACTTGATTGGCGCTGTCTACATCAAGAGCAGACAGCAACAGTTTCGCTTTCTGTCAACTAGAAACTCCTTCTGCGGTGAATTCAAATTGCCAAAAATACCCAGGTGGGTTTCCATCATGACTGAAAGGAGGTAAGTTCTCAATTCGCATGGCTTCGCCTTGCTTCACACTTCTACAGCAGGGACCAGGCGTATTGGTTCGCTGGCCAGTTGAGCTGTCATCACTTGAAAAATATTTGTTAATGGTGTCATAACGTTCATTCTCTCTAAATTGCCACTGACAGCACCGTTCCCCCCGGTTCTGGCATACTCCACCAATTGCTCATTAATCATCTGTTCTGCTTTTAATTGAATGACATCTACACCGCCCATCTTGTAATTCCCGTTGCAGTGTTGTGTATCAATTTTGCAGCTCTCAATGATATTCCCTTTCTTCGTGCAACTGCAGTTCCACTGCTTGTAGGCGAGAGAACACTTCCAATTGTACTTTGTATAAGGTTGTGCTGTTGGCTAGCATATCCCGCTTGTTGGTTAGCCTCTTCCATCCATTTCAGGAGAGTGACTTGTTCCCATATCAACCTTTCATTATCCTGACTAAGGTTATTAAGTTGTTCTTGTAGGTCAGTATACTCCCGTGTCTCATAGAATGGAAGAGGGAAAACTTGACGCCGCTCATTCTGACTATATGCTTCCAATTGGGTAACCCGGTGGACTAGGTGCAGGTACTCAGGGGATGTCAACCACAGATTAAGCTCATTATCAGTCATTTCGCTGACTACTCCATTCAATAAAAGTTGGTTTACTTTGGCTGATATGAAGCCAGCTTGATCCATCACTTGCTGTTCCACTACTGATATTTTTTCTTTAAGCTGGGCTACCACATCTTCGAGTATTTCCGCCCATTCAGCTAAACCTGTCATAAAACGCTCAGTATTATGGCCAAGCATCATGATGTCCTGAATCCATTATGTCGATAAATTGCATTGATCCAAAAATTTGTCAATTACCCAAGACAACTCAAGATGCAATTGTAATACTAACAATTCTAATCAGTGGTGAATGTTCTCAACACGGTGGTTCACTTTCCCAAGCGCCCCTTGTACCTCCAAAAAAGAGTGATCAAGACAGTTGAGCAAGAGACAAATATCATTCTGTTGCACTCAAGCGAATTACACCACATCTCCAATTTCTATATTATGGCGAGCCAATACTCATAGTAGTTGTCAAATAGACAGTTGCACATACGCAGCTAGATATTCCTCAATTCTGAGAGTACTAAGGCGGCGATTCAACCCTGTTGTTGTTGCGTCCAAATAAGACATGTACATGGCATAATGACCTTCTTGTTCGCGTTGGTTATAAAATAGACTCAAGGCATACTCCCCCGCCTCATCTTCATATAAACTGTACCCTCATAACAACCATTTCATAATATTTCGCAGCTGCTGAGGGGTCACATTAGTGGAGCACCCTAGTTGGTCAGTCATTAACTCAGGGCTGTTTTCCAGTTGCAGATTGATCACAACTTCATCATTCTCCAGATCAATTATAGTGAATAATATTAGATTATTATTTGATGCTTCTTGTATTTCTTCTGCATGATGCGCATGGAACCCAAACACTGATGACGTAAAGAATGAGGGCTCACTATTGTTTTCACAGTGGTGAATACTTACAGCTGACCAATGGCCCCCTGTAGTGAGCACCACTGTTAGTTCTTGGCGTACAGTCTTGATTCCGCCGAGTTGTTTTGCACAGGGTATTAGCCACTGGGCAACCAAATCAGACAATATGAAGATTGCTGGTTCCTTTAATAAAACTAATACCTTTTTGTACGGAGCTATCACCCATTAGTTCGACCTTTATTGTTGTATTAATATACAGACCTTTCTGAACAACCTATTTACAATTGAACCCCCATCAATTCACTCTGTAACTCCTTATATCTCGATTCCCCAAGCCAGATACATCATTGGCTTGGTGTCTTCCATTTGTTTCTCCCATTTGATTCGAAACTCTCACTTATCCTAGTCTTGGCATATTCTCCCATTCTCACCAATTGGTCAACATTTCAATCAATTATTATTTGTATACTTCTCTTTTGTTAATCTTAAGACTCGTCCCAATTTCCTCTACAATACGCCAATATGGGTAGCATATCATCCAGTCATACCAGCTTCCCAACAATTGTTTTTTGCTGTAATTACAGTAATTTGAGCAGCAATTTCTCACTCAATGGGTACTGGGAGCCTCCCAGGGCCATCTCATGTAGGGACAGACCTAGTGGTCAGGAACAGGTTCAGGATGCCCTACCAACCCACATCAGATCGCTCTGGCGCCCTTTCAGCCTTGTGGGGTTTGGTGGATTGAGGTTTCAACGTCAAAGGGTAAGATTTACTGTTTCAACTTATTTTACCAAATTCAAGATTGGCCTAGAGGAGAGAGTCACCACATCCATCCTGTGCTGATTCTTATTTGATGAGACTAAGACGCTGATTTCTTTGATCTTCCATAACAATTCTCTTGTTGTTAGCACAGAGTTAAGCGGCGGAACTTTTATAGGGTAGGCCGTAACCCAACTCTCATCCACCACATGGGCGAGGCTGCCCTGGGAGATGAGAGGGGTGGCCAGCCTTTTCAGACCTTTCTTAGAAGGGAAAGGGAATGCCACATGGTCCAAGCGCAAGGGTCGCTCCCCTGACTTACACATGTTGATGGAAGTTCTAACCAATAGCATGCAATTGCTGCAGATCAATGAACAGGAATAAGGTTATTATCTAATAAACAATTCCGATGATATCTAATAGGTGGTCCCTAAATTTTGCCATGAGTCCCCTATATATACAAATATAATATACATTTAAAAACCTTGTTCTTGGTCTACTAGTCACTATTAGTACTGTTTTAGTTATTATATGCAACAGTTGCCTATGTATTTTAAAGTATATAGGTCACAGTTTTAACTGAATAATCAGCTCAGATCCACCTTCTACCATCAAACAGAAAGCATTGTTATATAATTGTTAAAAATCCTTGCAAACATGTGCATCTATCACTTTTCATAAGCATGCTTCTCAGCTTTCTCTGTCAAGGGTAAAATGGTCTTCAACTTCAGAGACAATGCTAGTGAAAGCTCTCAGGAAGTTGAGTTTGAAAAATTCCGGCTTTGCAAAATTCTGGTGCTCAGTTTGGTACTTGGTTTCTTAGACACGTTTTACTCATACAAGTCTAGCTGGGTGAGCGCCAAAGACTATATCAATTGCATGGAGCTGCAGGAAGCATTTAATGAATTTTCAATATGGCTTGCTTTACACCCAAGAAAACGTCATTCATTATCACTATCAATTTGACCAAAAACAAGAATATGCTTTTGTATAGTTTCTTCTAGAGAATCTCCTGTTAAAGAAGAAAAGATAATGTTACTCCTGGGGATCAGTCATATTTCTGGACAGAAGAGAATACCAACACAGAACCAAGATGGGCCTAGGAAGGCAGTTGTGCCTCTCATCAACAAGGGCGATTTAGCCCTTGTTGTAGATGAGTAATGATTTACAGCCTATCTGCTTAAAAATTGCCCCTGTATAGTCCTTCCTACTACCAAGGAGCTGCTGAAAAATGATTAAAGGGTTCTAAAAGGAGGTGGCGGAAACTAAAGGCCATTGTCAGCCATCAATTTTGCTTTCCTATTAACCGACCTATGCATTAAAAATGGGGTTTAATCAGTTCAAGGTTATTAAGCGCAATTAAAATGCACACAAGTCAATTAAATAAGTTTTATTTAACCGAGGCAAGCTGACCATGGGACAGGCATTACCAAAAGAAAGAAATGACATGAAACCTGAACAGGGTCAACTCCGTCAAAGAAAGTTTTTCCACCTCCAGATTGGGACTCAAATTTTTCTGGTTACGTCATGGGTATAGGTTTTCGTGTTATTAGACCTACTAACTGCCAATAGCTTCCTTTGACTGGCACCCCAATAAATGTGTGAAGGGCAGGAATCGAACCCGCAACCTTCATGTTGGTAGCCATATGCCCTTACGGACTCGCCTTCCACCCCCCTCAATTAAATAAGTTAATATTGTTATATATATACATATAAGCGCAAGTCACCTGATGGTATGATAAGCCCATCCTCAATAGGTTTGGTTGCCAAACACATTTGATTTGAACCAGATTCATCCTTCACCAGTTAAGGTGCCCCAGTGGTAGAGTACAGACTCACTGACCATTGCCTCCTGAGTTCAATCCCAGTAGATGAACTTTTGATATGGGAGTATTTATGATTGTGTTGGCGTATTCATTAATGCCCCATCCAAGATAGCAAATAGTATCGCAGCCCATGGAGTTCCTGTTCTATCAGAATGCCGCACATGGAAATTTACTAAAATTAATCTTTCTTTCCCATTGATTTAATTTCCCAACTAATCAGTGTGGTATTGTCCTCAGGCTAGCCCACAACAAGTATATATGAATAGAAATCATCCCCCATCCTTGCCTGTGGGTGTGCTCATCAGTTATACTGGACATTTTACCACCATACATCAAGTTGTGGATGAATGTAAAGAGCTTTTTATAAACGTGCTGATGGCATCAATTTAAGCATAGTTTAGAGCGATACAAATCACCTACTTGGACCAAAATCGTTCACTGGTATAACATAGTGTTCAAACCATCAATTTCCTGCTATGCTGATATTATCTGGTCACAATACACACCCCTTTAACCCAAATAGGTTGATAAGAAAGCATCCTCCAACAGGGTTGTCAGGAATCATGAGATTCGAACAGGCCTGAGCGTGATCTAAACTCCAGCCACTCTGGAGTAAGCAGAGAATCCTAATCATTGTACCACAAAGGATAATAATAAAATCCCAAATGGGCGAAAGGAAACTCTACTTCTAGAAGGACCCACCAATCTTTCCAACAGAGGCACCAGGCCAGCTAATGAAAATCTTGCCTTTTGGAGGTCCCCAGAATCAACTGCCCTAGCTAAAGAGATTCAGATTCAAAGGAAACTTATATCACCTGCAACATCTGTAAAGAGATCATCTTATCCTACTCATTCCCAATTATCACACAAAGTTCCTCTTAGGCGAACCAGAATATCTTGGCAGCCTAAAAATATCATTGAATCTTGATTAATAAAATAAACTACAGATCTTCTAGTTTTTATTACTAATGTTAATTTTGCCTGTGTTTACAGAAGACCTTGCCTGTTCAAAGCAAACATAGTAGCCTCAACGATGTATTTCCGTTGAGAGATTGCCTTAGGGAACCTAGTCCTTAAGAGGTTCTTCTGGTCCCATGTTCAACTAATAATCAAACAGCCTTTAAAGGTCCTGACCTTATGAGAGGATAAAAAAGTCCTAAAAACTGGTGCTCCCTACCAGTTCCTTCCAAGGTTCCTAGTAAAGACCTACCTTCAGTATAAATAACTTCAGTGAAGACAGCCCTACCAATATGGAGGAGAATATGAGTATAACCTGATGGTTTGCTTTCAATAATCAGAATGTGATGCTACCTGGACCACAAGAACTTGAGTTCCATGAAACCATAAATTTAACTATCTCAGTTCCTCATGAATTGATCTACCAGATTCAGGCTCCTGATGTCAGCCAAACAGTTTAAGAGCTTCTAGGTGAAGTCATAACCCTGGTGGTAAAACTAGTCATAGAAGCTCTACCTGGACTATTCAAATGTGTCAAAATTTATTCCTCAGTAGAGCTTTCAAGCAGTGGCATAGGAGCAGCACATACAGAATCATATCTCCAATAATTGTACATCCCGTCTTACACCAACACATGCGGTTGCCAGCACTCCACCACATAGAGATGCAGCAAGAGCTAGGATTGACCCACCAGATTCACTCCCAGTTCCTTGAGTTATACAACATCGCCTCCAATTATGGCTGAGATAATTGGGAGGCTTTCAAAGTAACCTTCAGGAAAAAAAATATCCAGCACCAACTTGCTCAAATTGCCAAAGTAGTCGTCCAATACTTGCAGAATGAATTTGCTCAGCAGATGAACCAATTAACCAATGGTATGGATCAAAAAATGAACGCTCTTTATCCACTCTTCTTATAAAGAGAGTGTCTGTAACTCTCTCGTTCCCAGAAAGGTGGTGTGGGATGCAAACCCACACTGCTAGGGAACTAGCTGTTAGGAGAATGGGAAACAAGGCATTTCGAATGGAGCTTGTAACAAAAGGGACCTAAGGCAAGGGTGTAGAGTGCGGTATACAGTACCAGGTAAGCGAGAAACAACACAGCTTGAGTGGACCCCAGAGGGGAGTCCATAATCGAGTGTAAATAGGTGCAAGGAGGCTTGAGTGCCTCAATCTGGAGGGGACCTGAGCGGCCCAAGGCATCTGAAACTTTCATAAATTGGGATAGTATGTAGTGGCTAAAATAGTTGGAGACCTCCTCAAAGAGGTCCGCACCCAAGTTCTCCCAAGGAACCATAAGAAAAGGTAAAAAACGGGTAAACTTTATTTGTGAAAAGTCAATCAACAAGGAGCGTTGGTCGCGAAAAACATATATAAACCAAGTTGGGGTATTTATGGGTCAGTGGAAGTGGGTCCAAGCCTTGACGCTCCAATAGGCAAACGCTCCCATCTGATTTGGTAGAATACACCAAAACTGTCTTCACTCAATTGATTGATTGAAGCTGTGTTCTACCCAAACTCATAATTTCATAAATTGAACGGGTGTTAAAACCCCATTCTCCAATCAACCTAATCAACCCGTCTTCATTTGTTGTGTAAATTGTTCATTTTAACGCCTGGGCTGACACAAGGGGCTGGGCGTTTTTCATCTCATTAGTACAAACCTGAGCATATTTGGCTTGTACCCAGCGTTGGTCTAATGTGTGCTTAAGGTCAGGAAGAGCCTGAAGTTTCACCTTCTGGGCCTCCTGTCGCCTAGCCTTATCCTCGGAAATGGTTTCCACTATTAAGTCATTCAACCATTACATTACTCTCTCCTCCTTCTTGAGCTCCACCCCCCTCTCCAGGGGCGTTCGATAAGGAGAAGTTCTTATGCGCAGGTGACAACTTCATAGCAACGACGGATGGCTGGGACTTTGATCCTGCAGCCTTAGGAAAACGATTATGGAATGATTTGAGCAGTTCTTGGGCATGTACACAGTCACGTGCTAGCACCCAACTGTTCTTGGCTTAATCAAACCCCTTCCAGGATACCAGGTACTTAAGACGTCTTTTAACATGGCAGGAGGCTACTATTTCCTCCACTTCCCAATCTGGCGCTCCATTCACGAGATAAGCCTCAGGAGTCTCATTTGGGGGGCCCTTAAACAACGCAAACATGCTCTCATGAAAGATGAAGAAGATCCAAAACGTGGAGGGAAGATCCAACTGGTATGAGGCATGACCCACTTTTCTAACAACGCGGTAAAGATTAATCCTCTTTGGACCCAGCTTTTTGCATGGCTGCTTGATAGGGATGTTACGAGCATCAAGCATCACAAAATACCCTTCCTTATATGCTGGACCCACTCGGAGCTTACAATAAGCATAGTCCTTATAAACTAGCATAGCCACCTCCAAACTAGTGGAAACCTCCTGATGGACCTTCTTGATGGTCTTAGCAAAGTCCACCACTGCTTCGACTTTGTAAACACAGCTGGGCTCCATGTTAAAGGTGGGGTTAAAGCCATGGTTGGTGAAAAAGGGTGAACAACTGATTGACAAGTGCAAAGTGTTGTTGTAGATAAACTGGTCCATTGGAAGGTGAGAAATCCAATCTGAATGATCTCCGGCGGTTTAACAGCGCAGAAACTGTTCCAAGCACTGGTTTACTCGTTTGATCTGCCCATCTGATTGGGGGTGATAAGCGGTTGAACGGCAGGGGCGGATCTGAAGAGTATTACATAACTCTTCCCAAAAGATGGAGGTGAACTGGGGTCCCTGGTCACTAATGATTTCTTGAGGAACCCCATGAAGCGCAAATACATGGGCGACGAAGAGCCTGGCCATTTTAGCAGCAGTTATAGTTGTTCTGCAAGGAATAAAGTGGGTGAACTTTGTAAAGCGGTCCACCACCACCATGATTGCATCATACCCCTCTAAAACGGGTAACTCCACAATGAAATCCACTGATAGGGAAGTCTTGGGCCCATCAGCCTTTTGTACTGGTACTAACAAGCCCGCAAATGGTTGACGATTAGGTTTCATTTGATTGCAGATTAGGCACTCTTTACAATACCGTCCTACCTGAGCAGGCAAGCCCTTCCAATTGTAGGTACATCATTTTAACTCCAAGGTCTTTGCTTACCCAGGATGACTAATGGTGATTCCGTCATGATGATCTCAGATAATTTCCAGGCGCAGTGGTCCAGCAGGAACCCATAGGCGCCCCTGAAACCACACCATCTCATCCTTTACATTATAACCCTTGGATAAGTCCTCCTGATTCAGAGCGCTCTTAGCAAGAGCCATAGTATATTTGGCTGATAACGGCTGAGAAAAAACTATTTTTCTGAACATACTATATTCTTCTGCATTTTCCAGAGGTGCGAGCGCTGGCGTGTTGACCATGGATGGGAAGTTGAGGCAGAATCTTACCCGGCGGAATCATCAACTGGGTGTTATGAATTTCTACCTCCTTTGGATCAGGAGCCAAAGCAGGGTTGCAGATTAAAACATCCACCAAACCATTCTCCTTGCCCTTGGTAACTCATAGGAAAATGCAAATTGGGCAAGGGTCTCATGCCAATGGGTCTGGTGTGGAGTTAGGACATGAGGAGCATGGTAGTACAGCAAGGCCCAGTGGTCTGTACTACATGAAAAGGTTGGGAGGATCCATGTAAGTGGTGACGCCAATAAGTCAGCACCTCCACTACAGCTAATAACTCCTTGTTGTAAACAGCGTAGTTCAACTCAGGCAGAGACATTTTCCTAGAAAAATATCCCATCGGATGCTCAGTCCCATCTTCACTCACTTGTAACAAGGCAGCTGCTATGGCAAAGTTGGAAGCATCAGTAGACAAAATGAACTCCTTTGCAGGGTCGACATGGCAAAGGATGGACGTGGTTAACAGGATGCATTTCATTGCTTGCAAAGCATCCTCCAAAACGGGGGACCACTGAAGCACCTTGGCACCGGTAGCCTTATATAAGGGTGCTGCCACCTCAGAGAGATTGGGCGTGAGCTTCTTGAGGAACGTACATGTCCCCAAAAATCTCCTTAATTCCTTGACTGAGGTGGGGGTGGCCACTCACGAATAGCCTTTTCCTTGTCTGGAGTTATCATATGTCCTTGGTCCAACATGACGTTGCCTAGAAAAGTGACCTGGGACTTGAAGATTTCACATTTACTGATCTTTAGCGTAAGTCAGGTGGCCCTCAACCTCTCCACCACTTGTCAAAGGTGTACTGTATGGGACTCCTGATCAGGGGAAAACGCCAGGATATCATCCATTTAAGCAACCGCGCATACCCCTAACAAGTCCCCCAACGCAGCATCAATGCGGCGTTGGAAGATGGCAAGGGCATTCTTAAGCCCAAAGGGAATGACCCAAGACTGGAAAATTTCTTTTCTGGTGTAGAATGCGGTTAATTACTCCTGGCCTTTCTTTATCCAAATCTGATTAAACGCATCGAGACAATCCAACTTGGAGAAGACTTTTTCCTTCTCTACATAACGCGCAATCTGTGAATATGAAGGGATGGGATAGAGGTCTTGTACAGTCACTTTTTTTAACTTTTCGTAATTGACACAAGGGCATAAAGTTCCATCAGCCTTATCCACAAAAAGAGGCAGGGAGCAGACAGGGGAGGTACAATGAGAGATGCACCTTTGGCTAACTGTTCCTTCACCCACACCTCTAAAGCCTCCTTCTCCTGGACAGTCAATAGGTAAATGGGGAAAATATATGCACCAGATCCACAGTGAGCTTGAACACACAATTGAACTCGGAATTATCAGGTAGTGCATTGGCTGAAGCTGTATTAAATGAAGATTTCAAACCCTCCAAACAGGAAGGTAAGGGAACCTCCACTGAGGGCTTCAACAAAGGGGCAAGTGTAAGAATGTGAATATTTGGCCAATGGGGCAGTTTGCCCTGAAAGTGGGCATCAGCTAAAGGAACAATCAACTGGTGACCATTCATTAAGGACAAGGATAGGGAGTTTTCTTTCAAATTAGTTCTGACGTCAAACTTTCTCCACCACTTTATGCCCAAAATAATGGGGTACAATAGGTTTTTGATAGTTTGAAAGTAGTCAGACAGAAGATAGGAGCCCACCTGGTAATCCACGAACCCCCATGATTTTCAGCGTGAGGATACCTTGAGAAGCCCCGCCTCTAACCATACCACCTGGCGAGTAACTCAAATCAAGGTAGTTAGCAAGGTCTTGGTCCATAAAATTTTCAGTGGCCCAAGTATTCACTAAGATAGTTGTGCTGAACTTTCCCAAAGGGGATGTAAGGGTAGCGGTCAATAAAAATATCCAGAATAGGATTTATTCAAAGCAGAAAACGCCACTACCTCACCTTAAATTCTTCCTCTGGCTTGAGCAAGCCATAAGGGTATGTTTTGGAATCATAGAAGGGGGAAGGATAGTTGGCCACTCTTACTACTGAGGCCACATATCCCACCCCATTATCTGCAGGTGCATATATTTTATCATATTTAGAACGAAGCTCTTTTTCCACATCCTGAGTGCCCCAGATCATGGTAGGGGTTGACGAGGGTTCTCAGGGGTAATCTGATATACAGGAATAAGGTCATCATCCAAGCCATAAGAGCTAATAAACGGCTCGTTTTGGGATATAACGTTAGCATGATAAAACGCCTTTTCCAGCTCAAACGACCCCATACCGGCTCTAAGGGTCCAGTGTACATTGTTATCCAGGGCCATCACCCCCAAGTCCAATGCCGATGCTTTTACTTGCATTGTGGGAACGCAGCACAAAGGAAACCCATTATCCTCATTTCGTTTTTGGATAAGTTTGTATTTAGACTCACCTGGACCCACGACTTCCACCAAAACGTGGAGGGAATCAGAGGGAAGCGCTTCACAAGTTAAGGAAATATTACTAGTTGCAGATGCGGTATTTATAGGTTCAGCTGTGGGTGACATCATCTTGGCAGAATCATCTGAAACCTTTAATTTAGTCTTGGGGCTAGACCCTTGTTCAGCTTTGAATTCAGAAGAACTCAAAGGTTTAAAAGGGATAAGATTCCTTCATTTTGAGAGATGTGTGCAACTTTTTGGCTCTCATATTTATAGGGTTCAATTTAAGTGAACCAATGACGGCCAAATTACCTTGCCCCTTCTAGGTTGGGGCGGGAAACCACCCCAAAGGGCTTCAACAAGATGATCAAAGTTGTAAGGGGGCGACTGCCAAATCAGGAAGTTTTGCACAGATGGGTCCAAGGTTAAATGGAGAAATGACGTTTTAACTTCTTCAGGAAAGGATAAAGCCTGGGCTTTTTCACGGAATTCATTTAAATATACTTTCACCAGCTGACCTGCTAGACGCAGCGAAAAGAACTCATAGAAGGAATGGATGGATGCTCCGTCAGGAAAAATTTGCCCCAGGACCTGTTCTAAGCCCTCCACTGATTACCACAAGAGTGGATGAGCGCGGAACATCGCAAAACCCAGTTGGCCGCATCTGGAGACAGCTGGTATAACAGATCCACTCCCCACGAAAGTGGACATGAACCAGACAGATTGTTATTACCCAGGGAGGGTTTTGGCTCAAGGGAAGCCAAAGCCTGTTGAATTTTCAAGTAAGTCTTAGGAGAAAGGTGGGGAATCATGACAACAGGATTTTGAAAAGTTAAGACCACCAGGTACGAGCAGGAAGGGTGAGAACTTCCCAATTGGTAGTTGCAAGAATAACTCTGAGATGCACTAAAACAAAATTAAACAAGAAAACTGTGGTGAACACCATCGTAGCAGTGACAAATGGCAAGTGCACCCAGTTTATGAATAACAAAAGTCCATACAGATAATTCTAATGCACGTATAATAACATGTTTGTCAACTAATGTCAAAAGAATGTCTGTAACTCTCTCGTTCCAAGCAAGGTGGTGTTAGATGCAAACCCACAAAGCTAGGGAACTAGCTGTTAGGAGAATGGGAAACAAGGCACCTCGAATGGAGCCTGTACAAAAGGGACCCTTGGCAAGGGTGTAGAGCGCAGTATACAGTACCAGATAAGCGAGAAACAACACAGTTTGAGTGGACCCCGGAGGGGAGTTCATAATCAAGTGTAAATCGGTGCCAGGAGGCTTGGGTGCCTCAATCTGGAGAGGACCTGAAGGGCCTAAGGGAGCATTTGAAATTTTCATATATTTGGGAGAGTATGTAGTGGCCAACATAGTTGGAGACCTCCTCAAAGAGGTCCGCACCCAAGTTCGCCCAAGGAACCATAAGAAAACGTAAAAAACGGGTAAGTTTATTTGAGAAAAGTCGACCAACAAGGAGTGTTGGTCATGAAAAACATATTTAAACCAAGTTGGGTTAATTATGGGTCTGCAGAAGTGGGTCCAAGCCTTGATGCTCCAATAGGCAAACGCTCCCATCCAATTTGGTAGAATACACCGAAACTGTCTTCACTCAAGTGATAGATTGAAGCTGTATTCTACCCAAACTCATAATTTCATAACTTAAACAGGTTTTGAAACCTCATTCTTCAATTAAACTAATCAACCCGTCTTCATTTCTTATGTAGATTGTTTGTTTTAACGCCTGGGCGACACAAGGGGCTGGGCGTTTTGCACCTCCTTTGTACCAACCTGAGAATATTTGGCTTTTACCCAGCGTTGGTCTAATGTGTGCTTAAGGTCAGGAAGAGCCTGAAATTACACCTTCTGGGCCTCCTGTCGCCCAGCCTTATCCTTGGGGTTTATTCCCACTATTAAGTCGTTCAACCATGACACTTCTTGACCAAATTACTGAAGATCATGAAGTAACTGAATCTTGACTTTTCAATTTGTTTAGCTTTATCCAGCAGCTGAGAGAATAACTTGTGACAATGCCAACTCCAGAAGCTACAGTACAACCTGAAGCCCCCAGCGGAACAGGATCTAATGGGGAAAGGGAACAAGGGCCCCCTGGGCCTGGAGGTCCTCAAGTTCCTCTGGGAGCATTCACACCTGCTGGATCCTTCTTCAATGAAGACCATGAAGCTCAACTTAAGATCTTAAGCGACAGCTGTTATTGGTCGCCCAAGGTGCTGAGATGACTATTCAGGGTGAACATCTGAATGCTGATGTCAGGATTCTCAATAGTTTAAGTAAAGCCTTGACTTGAGGCTTCCAACTTATTATTTACTTTGGGCAATCCCAACTAACCTTTAATTTAGTACTTGATGCTTTGATTAGGCGGAGGCTTGATAATAATATTAATTTTAAATAATTTTTCTTCTAAAAATTCAATTAATATTGCTAAATTCCCCAACTGGTTTTTGGGATAACTTAATATTGAAGTGCTCTACTATTCAATGCTCCAGCCTAATAATCCCCATTTCAACTATTTTTCTACCCTGGAAAAAACGAATCTTTTATTTCTGCGTTATCTAACCTTATCTCCAGCTTTATCTTATCTTATGAGTCAAATATCTGTTATCTACTTCCATTTATCCTCTAAAATATCTCAGATAATATTTCCTGATCCTTTCCCTGTTCCAACAGGGCTTGTGCTGATCGTTCCTCATATCCCTTATTTTATCCCTTGCTTTATTATCACTATTTAAGGTGCAAATGATTTACTCAACAAAAAAACTTTCTACGCTCTACCTAATTTAAGGTTTTTCATAGTAAAAGTTCATTCTCTTGGAACCTCTGAATATGCCTAGGTTAAGTCCCACTTTCACTGTCTATTTTCATCTTGGCTAGCTTCAAAGGACCAGCCTTCAGACCTCATCAGTTCAACAGCTGATTTAACCTTCACCGCCTTGTACAACCATTATGTGAAGATTAAGGTACCTGTGCCAATCTGATCGCTTCCCAAAACCTTGCAAATGGTCACATCACGCAGATGATTACCAAACCCCAAACAATTGTGGCAAAACAGGATGCACTCTCTGAGCAGTTAACCCAACAGTCTGAAGAGATCAAGAGTCTTCACCAACTTTTTAGATTATAAGACTTCTCTTAAACACGTCAATGAATGCTAAACCACTATCCAGGATGACATGGATGAAATCTGCCATCAGTTTGATAGGACTATCAAACAATATGATATAGGCACCACAGAGCCCACCAATACCAAGCGCCCACTCTCTCCTGCCGTCCATGTCCTCTCCAAACCTGTTGCATATTTTAAACCTACTTTTAAGGAAAATTATGTCCCTGGGGCCAATACAATACAGTCATACCTCATTGTATATGAAGGCGCGATGGAGCCAGATACTGACTGACAAATGTGCCAGCATATACAAACCTGTCTAGATGGCAAGGCAAAAGAAATTATGATGCTTTATTTCAAGACATGCAACACTTTGGCAGACATTAAGGAGGCCCTTATCAAAGAATTTGGTAGTAACTTGACCTTTTCTAACTGCAAACAGGCTTTCATGCATATCTGCCAAAGACATGGAAAAACCAATAATGAATTTGTGGAATGATTCTATAATGAAGCCCAGGCGTTAGCTTCCTGTGACTGAGTTACCTTGGATGATGCCATCTCCGCTGTTCTTTCCGCTTTCCAACACAGTACCAACCTAGTACTCTTTTTCCAGAATTCTAAGAAAATGTTTAAATCCATCCTTGACATTAAGGGAGTCAATAATGGAATTACTCAAGCCTGAAGTATGCCAAGCTCCAGGTAAGGGGATTCAACCTAAGAACCATACCGTTGGCTAATTTCAGAGATCAAAACTACGTCGTGACCAATGCTTATACTGCGGAATCTTTGGCCACCAGAAAAGTACCTGCTGGAAGAAGCAAGCTGATGAGTCGGGAAAAGTGGAGTCAGCTTAGGGCACAAGGCACCATCTGCTGACAACACAACGCCTCAACCTTAACCTTATCTCACTCCACGCGCTAAGTGTTATGTTCTGGAGAAACCTGACGAATTGGACGTCCCATATTCCATGATTCTAAATAAAGACCTAATTCCTCTTACTCTGTCATTTCTAATATGCTCCCTCCCAGAAGCTCCATTTACCTAATCCCTCACTTTGGCACCAAAGTCACCTGAGTAAAGGTTATTTTCCACAAGGTGAAGATCTTGGACATCATCAATGCTGACTCCCCTGTCAACTTCATTTCCTCTCAACTGATTGAACATATAAGGTTGCACCATATAAGAATCACTCCCTTGACTATGGAACAGCGGGACCTCATTGTACCTTTCCCTGGAAGCCTACTCCTCCTTGGCCCTCGATTTGGCTCTCTGGTTGTTACAGCTCCCGCAATCATGGTAGAAAATGATAATTATGACTTTCTTATGGGCACCCAAATCCTAGTTGAATTTGATACTCTAATAAGTCACATGGACTTTCTTTTATCTATTTTAGGGTACCGCGTTCCTCTGGCTTTGAAGGATATTCCTAAGGAGAAAGGGAAGAGGAAACCCCAATGTTGCTTACTTGAATACTCAGATCACATTGAATGGCTATAGTATCGGGTTATTGGACCAAAGACCAATTTGGCACCCACTTGCGTACAGGCTATGGAAGGAATGCCTGTATATGCGCCTAGAGTGTAGTCATACCGCCTAAATCGCAGATATTAGTAGATACTGGTCTCCAAGTTACTATACCATAAGATCCCTTGTTGGAAATTCAAGGAGATTAAATCCAGCCATTTGTGAACCACTTACCTGTCTGGGAGTGCTGGATCTCGCTTACTGAGGCCCCTTGACTATCCTAATGGCCAAATTTACTGATCAACCAATGCAGATAACTCAGAATCAACCCATTGCATATGTACATAAGTTACCTGTCAACCAGATTGGGTCTGTCCAAGGATGTGGAGACCTGCGAGAATTAGGAATAGATGAAACTGTTACAATATCCTGAGTTGAGGTATAAATTGGTGACACGCTTACTTATGAACAGCAACTACAGGCTGACGCCCTACTCAATATATATGTTAATATATTCTCTCCACTGGTCCAGAGGATTTTTGGATGATGAAGGGGGTGCAACATCAAGTGCTGACTGGCAATGCCCCTCCAATTTGCGCCCTTCCCTATTGGAAGTCTAAAGTTGAGGAAGCCAGGGCCACAAAAGAGTTGAAACAACTTTTGGACGCTGGTTTACTAAAACCATCACAGAGTCCCTGGGCCTCGCCATTATTGCTTATGTGGAAAAAGGATGGAGGGCATCATGTAATAATGGACTACCGACGCATGAATGCCATCACCTGGAAGGATAATTACCTGCTACCTAGGATTGATGACTTCTTACGCCTCTTAGCTGGTCACAATTCTTCTCCACAATGGACCTTGCCAGTGGGTACTGGCAGATAGAGCTTGCGCCATATGATCAAGAGAAATGTGTGTTCATAGCGAGTGAGGGATTATTTGAACCTACTCGTATGCCTCAGGGGCTTTGCAACGCCCCAGCCACTTTCCAGCGGGCCATGGACTGTATGTTGGGGGACCTAAAAATGTCATGTATGCTTGTCTACCTGGATGATGTATCTGTGTTTTTGTGCACAATCAAACAGCACCTGTCACACTTGAAGGAAGTATTTGGATGGCTACGCTCTGCTGCATTGAATTAAAACTCACCAAATGCCATTTCTTTCAGATTGAGATGGAATTTCTTGGTCATAAGGTCACTCAAGAAGGAATTTCGCCCTTGCCTGATAAGGTGTCTGCTATTGAGAAGATGACTCGCCCCATCAGTTTGTGTGACATTTAGGTCTTTCTTGGCATGATCAGGTACTACCAACAATTTATACTACACTTTGAGCTCGCTGAGACACTGACCTACTCCTCCATAAAGAAGTTCCTTTCTGATGGGAAGATGCCCAGCAGCAGTCCTTCAATGTCTTAAGAAAATCTCTGACTACAAACTCTATTCTGGTACATCCTGAGTTTGATAAACTCTTCATTCTATTTACTGACGCTAGTGATGTGGCTGTGGGGCCATTCTGGCTCAACTGGACGCAAGCTTAGTTGATCATCCCATAGCTTACTTTAGCAGTACATTAACCTGTGCATAATGCAATTACAGTGTAACTGTATGTGAGTGTCTGGTTGTGTTATTAACTATCAAGCATTTCTGTCCTTTTCTGTAAGGAAAAGATTTCACCATAGTGACAGACCATGCCTCACTGCGGTAGTTACAACAAATGAAAGACCCAGATGGAAGATTAGCCCAATGGGACCTTAAGCTCCAGAATTATGACTTCTTGATAATACACCCCTATCAGAATTTGAGATAATGAATGAATAGAATTCCCCACTTCCAGATTGGGCTGTACTGAATCAGTTTTCAAACCTACCCAAGGTGAATTGGCTTCAGGAATCCCCTCCCAATTTCTGAGTCACGTGGGAAGGCGTTTCCACCAATTTGGTCAGGTGGGCGGCACAATCCATTAAAGGATGCCCAAAAGGCGGCCATTCAAGAAGATCAGAAAAGATCCTGAACGGATGGGGCCCCAATGATCCCTGAGGCACTTAGTCCCAACTCACACTATAAAATCAAATCCTTTTAAGCTTAGTAAATCATTCAATACCTTAACTAATTTTTTGCTTCCTTATCGACCTTTTTTTCTGTGAATCAGCAGCTTTGAGCCACCTTGGACCTTGGCACCAGTCTAGAGAACTGTAGTCCCGACAAACGTGGTGCTCACTACAGGGGGCTCTGAGCTGTCCCAAGTGAAAACGTCTATCACAATGGAAAATACTAGCAGCCCTGAAGACCAAGCCGCTGGTCAGTTGAGAAGCATTGCCCAATGGGTTAGTACCTCGTGGCATGAAATAATGACCACTTAGCTTGAAATATTTATAATTTTGAGCCGCTTTCCAGTTCACCCTGCCTTATATTGATGGAAGTCAGTACCAACTTCAATATGAGAACCTTAATAAGGTTGTTCAACAACTAATAAATGGCATCTTCTCTGTGGGTGCATGCACCAGCTGTTCCTGCACATCCTTCATTCCCTCTACCATGTGGGACCTCTATGGCTCAGCCCAGCTGCCACCAGCAGAGCTCACATTGGGTCCCAAACGCTACCTCTGCCACTTTGTTCACCCTTCTATCCCTCATTTACTCCACCTAGTTTGGTTGCACCATCAAGAAGTCTCCCAACAACTGGGGCTCACCCAGGCCCTACCCATCCACCTCGTCATTTTTTATAATGCAGCCTCCTTCTTTGTTCATGACAACTGCAAGGCCATTATTGATAATCGCTGACTGATCAACAAAATCCGAGATCAGATAGTGGTGTTAGATAGTGGGATCTCTGGTCATCTTGAGGATGAGCTTGTTGGAACGTCCAACTATTCAAAAAAACTTGGAATCAATGCCTCCTTCAAGTTGAGGATCTGGTACGGACCCTACATCAACACTATTGGGAGCTGGCCTCTCACGACTACCCATCTAGGGGTGAAGGGCCTAGGGGGGCCTGAAGGCCCTGAGGGGCGTGAGGGGCCTAAAGGCCAGAGGGTCCTCGTGGACCCCTGGGCCCCCAGGTCCCTCAGCTCCCACTGATGCTGGCCCTGAGGACCCCTGGCAGAAGGATGTGATGACAGCCTTGGCTACTTTATGTGATCAAATTTGGAATGTAGCTGAGGGATGCAAACTCCAAACGGATGGAGTCCCCTTGACCCTAGGGTCTCCATTGATGCCCTGTCATATGAAATGGGCAACTAAAGCGTTTTTGCCAAACTTACCAATGCTTGCATCTCTCAGCTGGAACAAACTTGTCGAGGGTTTGAGACCCACTTAACCCTCAAGGGCCAGCTTCACCGTCAAGGTTCCAACATTCAATCTTTAAAGGAGCAGATCACAAATAAAGCTTCCGTTTCATCCCTCAACAAAAATTGGGATGATATTAAGAGGACCTTGAGGGCCTATGATGATGGCTAGACCAGCAGGGCCCCTGTGACTATGCAGAAACTGAGATTTTGGAGCCAGCACCCATACCTTGGGTTAACACCCTCTCCACTCCTCTTGTAACTAACTTTAAACCTAGCTTTAAAGAAAGGTTCATTCCCAGCCAAGAGAGTATTGCCTCCTTCCTATACGCATATGAGAGCTCCATGGAGGGGGCCACTGATTGGCAGAATGTAAAGCATATCCACTCCTGCCTAGATAGCACCACCTGGGAGATCATGACCCCCCATTTGAAGGAGTGCACAACTTGGGTTCAGGTCCATACAGCCATAATCCAAGAGTTCGGCAGCAATCTAACCCTGGCCAACCAAAAACAAGATTTCACTGGGTATCCGAATGAACAAAGGAGAAAGCCCTACAGAGTTTGCCTTCTGCTTTTAAGCCCAAGCACAACCCTTGGTCACTACGAGCCCTATCACCCTGGACGATGCTATTACCGCTGTCATTTCTGCGTTGGGATCCTATCCTGAGGTTCAAATGCATATGATTGGACAGAAGAATGGGTTTACCTGCATCCAGGAGATCAAGGAGGCCCTTAACGAGATCCCTACATCGACTTTACACTCTAAGGTTAACTACATAAGCCCCTCTAACCGTCCTAGAGTCCATGTGGTTGAAAACCAGAAAAATCCTTGGCCCCAATGCACTTACTGTAATGGTTTCAGACAAAGTGCTAAGACCTGCTGGAAACGACTTGCTGAGGAGGTGGGAAAAGGGCCATCAGCATGAAGGCGAGGCTCTTCATGTTGACATCATTACCCAGCCTCAAGAACCCTCTATGTCCTTGAATGACACAGGAGCTAAAACATCTGGAGAAGAAGTTTTGGTATCTAATGATAATAAACAAACTGATACTGCTTACTCCTCTTCTAATGACTCTCCCATGTTCCTCACTCTGCCGCCCCAGTTTGAAAGTCTGGTTACCCAGGTCACAGTTTGAGTTCATAAAATACCAGTCCTTGCTATAGTCGACAGTGGCTCCCCTGTGAATGTCATATCCTCCAAGTTGATGAAGTGCATCAAGATCGCTCCTAATATGCTGCACTATATATAGAGTATGGCACAGCTGGCCCCCATTATACCCGATCTATAGGGGTTTATTCCTCACTTCTGATACAATTTGGGAAGCTCGCTGTAGACACGCCCGCTGTCGCTCTAGATAACCCCAGCTATGACCTTCTCCTTGGAACTCAATTTCTTCTAAATTATTCAGTGGTACTCCATTATGACGGCGGCTTTCTATCCTTACTTGGGCATCATGTCCCGCTTATCTTCGAGACGCCTCACAATTCTAAAACTGAGTCCAAAGCCTGGGATTATCTGCTGGATAGTAAAGGCCAAATTGATTGACTCAAATATCATATTATGGATTCCCAAGTCTGACTGCCCCCTCCTGCTGTTGATGGGAAAGAAGGCTTGCCAATTTACTTACCTAAGGCAACTACAATACCCCCAAAGTCCCAGGTCATTGCCAACACCCAGGTCCATGTTAACATCCCCTCGGGTTACCTGTTAGAAGTCTGAGGCCTAAACAACCCATCCCCAAAGTAGGTGCTAACTGCCCCATGATCCTAGATCCTGCGTTCGCCAGATCTATATCATTGCTGTTGGCCAACCTTACTGATAAACCCAAAATAGTAGGTCTAAAACAGTCCTGCCGCCTATGTCCACCTACTACTGGTGGAAGCTATTGCCGATGTCCAAAGATTTGGGGACTTGAGAGACTTTGGCTTAGAAGCTCCACCCCCAGTTAGTCTAATTAACACTAATATCAGTAAAGTCCTCTCAAAAAACCAACAACATAAGGTCCAAGAGTTGTTGGAAGAGTATTTGGACCTATTCCTAACATTGACCTATGACTTCAGAAGAATTAATGAATTCCTACTTCATGTAGAAACTGGGGATGCTCCTCCCTTTTGGTCCCAGCCTTACTAAAAGGGCAAGGTTGAAGAGGCCCAGGTGACCATTGAACTCATTTAACTACTCGACACCAGACTCCTGGTACCACCACGCAGACCTTGGGCCTCTCCTCTTCTGCTGATTTGGAAGAAAGACAGCAGCCATCAGGTGTTGATGGACTATTGATGACTCAACTCCATCACCAAAAAGGACAGTTACCCTCTACCTCAAATTGATGATACCTTCATCTTTTCGCCGGATCCCAGTACTTTTCTGCTATAGACCTTGCCAGAAGATATTGGCAGGTTGAGCTCACCCCTGAGGACCAAGCTAAGTGCACGCTCAAAGCCAACAAAGGACTATTTGAGCCCACAAGGATGCCCCAAGGCCTTTGTAACGCCAAGCCACTTCTCAACGTGCCATGGATGGGATCCTTGGGGACTTGAAGCTTTCATGCGTCCTTGTCTACCTATATGACATTACCATTTTTTTACAAACCTTTAATGGGCACATCAAGCATTTATTGGAGTTTTTCAATCAGCTACAAAAGGCGTCCATAAATCTTAAACCCTCAAAGTGCTTCATCTTCCAGTCTGACTAGAATTCTTAGAACACAAGGATTCCAAGGATAACATCCAGCCTATACTGGACAAGGTCGACGCCATAGAAAAGATGACACGCCCCCAAAGCTTAAGGGATATTCAAGTATTCCTAGGCATGGTGGGCTATTATCATCAGTTTATCCCCCTGTTGGAATTTTTGCCCATATTTCCAGCCTGCTAGATTACCTGGTATCACTAGGGAAAAAATTCCCTAAAGCGAAGTGAATTGGAAATTAGTTGACCCAAATTTTGGAGGAACTACGTTTGGGGGATTTTAGGATATTTGTCTGGTCATATTATCAGGGATCAATCCGGATGAATACCTAATATCTTATCAGGCAGAGCGGCTGACAAAATAGGGGCATCTGATAGTGATTAATTATCAGGTATACTGATTTGGATTGGTTGGGTTTCATCACCAACTAATTGGGAATGTTTAATGAGTTGCGAGGCGAGTGATGCCACCTGCAACTAGCAAATCGATCAGTTGGTGAAGTGACCTGCTATAATGGGTAAAAAGTCCCATTACCTAAGCAGGGTGCTAGTCAATTATGGTTGATTCGCTTGGATCGAGAGGAAAATGTTAGGGACACATTTATGACTCTTTCCGTTTGAGGTCTCAAGGATGTCTAATGTCAGAATCCTAGCCAGGAGGGGAAGACCATCGCTGCTGAGATGAGGAAGGGTGATTCAATGGCAACGGCTGCCATTTCATTGAAGAGGTGTCAACTGAGGGTTAGACAGCCGAATCCCCTATAAATTCCCTAGGATTAACTCTAATAAAAGATAGAGATAAAAAACATAGTTAAAAACAAATATACACTTATACATTACTACTTTATAACATTATTAGTTTAATGTAGATTTGGTAATAGTTAAAGATCGAGTGGACAGGATTACAGGGAACAAATCCCTATGAGTACAATATCAAGTATTAATCAGAAATACCGGCTGAAGCGTTGGGCCTGAAAATAATTCTAACTCAACTATGGATAATAGTCGTCATACTATTATCGGATTATATATATATTCTTACAATGCGAGGTGCATGAGGAAATTGAACCTGTGCAGTAGAAAGATTACTAGGGTTGACCTCCAATAATCAACCCAACGGAGTAAATTTTTACAAGTTGGTGCTCACTACAGGGGTAGTTGAGTAGAAGAATCTATCAATAATGTCATATAAAGAAGATGTTTCCAATTTTGGAGATAAGTTACTGAAGGAAGTAATGAAGGTGGAATATGAAGAGGATCACCTTCAGTGGCATTCACCCAGCTCAGCAGTGGAGCTCTGAGTGAAGCAAAATGAAGATACTCAAGTTCAGGGAAAAGGACTTGCAGCCTAGATATGGAACAATCTAGTGCTGCAAGGAAACCAGTTCCACCAAACATCTACTTGAGATGAAGAGTTTTCAGCAGGGCCAACTTGGGTTGGAATTGGGCCCGCTGTAAATAGTCCCAAGGAACAGCAGGATCAACTCAGGTTGAAATTGGATCCGCTTTAAATAGTCCTGAGGAGAGAGTGTTTAGATGAGGCATTGGACAAAATAAGAAGCAATCAATCTGGAGAATTGGATTGCCATACCAATGAAGAGATGAAGTTAAAAGAGGAAATGAT